>VNKC01003082.1:0-39619 GCA_008042775.1 Drosophila pectinifera
CTTTAGTGGCAAATCGAAAGATATGCGGCATTTGGCTGTCAACCCATTTTTGGCCAAAATATGCTCTCCAGAAGACATCATTATTCGAATTTTTGGGTCCTTAAATCGGTAATTTTTTTAGCCTAATTTATTGGACATATCAGAGTTAAGAAAAAATCATTGCTTAATTAAATAAGGTTTCAGTGGCAAATCGAAAGATTTCAATTCGAAAAACTTTATATCAGGCGGCTCACTTGCAATGGCACCGTTAGATTTTGAAAAGCAGTTGCCCGCTACTAGTATTTTGTAGTATTTTGCAGCATACTTTCAGGCCCAAACGACTTTTATTTCTGTGTATGTCATAAATGCTGCTGGCGGCTGCTGCTATTTATATCAAATATAATTAAGCTTTTAACGGTGAATCGAACCACATACGGCATTTGGCTGACATTATGTTTTTGGCTAAAATATGCTGTTGAGAAGACCTCATGTTTATGCATATTTAGGTTAAAATTATTCACAACTCAGCCTAAACAGCCTTAAATTCAGTTCGGAAAGCAGTTCTGTGTTATTATTTAAGTAATTAATAAGACTGCATATTGAGTTTAAAAATGTACGCTTCGACCAACCGGAAACATCAGTTACCGGAAACCCTATTCAGTGGTTTTGTAATATTTTGTAGCATACTTTTAATCAGCACAATAATGCTGCGTATGCAATAAATGCAACTTACTTTTAAGCGTCTTAAGATTTCAAAAAACTGCCGGCTGCTGCCTAGTACCCTCTGTTAATAAGCTTGGACAAAAGTTGCCTTAAGTTGATATCGGAAAGCCTTTCTCTGTTAGATTTTATTTTGTTAATTAATCTGTATTTTTCCATTTTTGAACATTTTAATGATGTAAGTCCTTATAATATTTTGTTAAATCGACAAAAGAAAAATGCTTGATTAATAAGTAAGATATAAAAGTTAAATATTAACTTCACGTTTTATTTTATATACTATATTTTTTGCCAAAGCCAAACGGTTGCATAATTGTTTGAGTAATAAAATAATAATTGTCTTGGCCTAATCTGTAGTACATTTTTTTTATATAAATAAAAAGTTTTTTAATACTAATTCCACATTTTATTTTAAATACTATATATTTGTTGCAAAATTATGTGCGTAATAAAATAGTTATTGTTTTGCAAAATATGCAAACTACCCACAAAATCCGCTGAGACTTCGGTTAATTTCAATGCGAATTTATATATATATTTTGAGTAATAAAGGTATTATTAATCATACACTTTAAAATGTCAGAGAGTTCTCGGAGTAAAAAAATATATAAATTATTCTTTAATTATTAATTTAATTAAAAAATATAAGCCTTATGAATAAAGTTGAAAGAAAAAAGACACTTTGGAGATGCCGGGGATTGAACCCGGGGCCTCTCACATGCAAAGCGAGCGCTCTACCACTGAGCTACATCCCCGCGATAACGCCGGCTGGCCAAGCAGCCCTCAACCAAGACCCAGACCGATCGCCATGGGCCAGGGGAAACCATAGAGGAACCCACTATGTGGTGTTCTCTCTGGAGCAAGCCGAGTCGGACAGTCGCTGGCCAATTGATAAATAACTGTCATTAGAGGCCGAGCTGCGGCTCATTTTCCCATGGTTCGGCTTAGTTCGCTCGAGTCCAGATCAATTCCGCTGGCTGCAAGGAAAAGTAAAAAAAGAAGGCGAAAACTTAGGCTATAAATAAAAATTAATGCTTTGAATAAATTTTTGCGCTTTGCCGGGCGCAACGATATACCCCTGCTTAGCATATCGGGTCGGTATCTTTCAGTTCCACGCGGCTGTGCCGCCTCGGGGTAGGCATTTAGCAAAGTGTCAGTTGTGAACAAGGTTAGGCTTGGGTATTAGAGGCGTCCCACGTCGCCGACGGGTGGTTTCACTTAGCGCGGCCAGCACTGACACCGACAACGGCACCACCTGAACCACAGCCAGTGGGTGGGTTTACCCGGGGTGGGTGGCTGGTGCTCGCTGGCCAGCCTTAATTAATTTGGTGCCAGCTTTGGCACTGGGCCGAGCCCAAAAAGCCCGACTCGGGGCGATTGGGGCGCATATATCAAGACAATCGCCTGATTGGCAGTCCGCATACATTACCCCAGAGCGGCGGGGACCGGGACGCAGCCCACCTGTCAGCGGTGCTTATGATTAACTGTCAGCTGCAACTGGTTATGATGGATTTATTGCTGTCAATTTGACAAATCAATGCAGCAGCAACAACAGTCGGCGGCAGGCTTAGAGCCAGCTATCGGATCGGGCTCGAGACGCGCTCGAGACGAGTTAATTGGAAAACTCAGCCAAGGCTAGGAGATTCACTCGGAGGAGCTGGCTGCAGGGGGGAGCATGCAGATTAGACCAGCCGATGGATGAGCACCTAACCAGTTGGACACTGATCCTCGTTAGGCACTCAACACGCTCTTCTTCATTAGATTGTGGGTACTTTTGGTGAAGGAATTGCTAGAGAGGGTCTCAAAACTCAATTATTACAAAATAAGGGCTCCATTTTGAGCCAGGATTTATTTAGGGCAAGTAAACAGGCTTCATAAGTAGTGAAGAAATTTATTGTTAATGCTTCTCATACCGTACTTTCTTTAACCAAAGTTGGCAACTCAAGCCTACCATTTAACTTGGCTTAAAAATCAATCAAGCACTCATTATTCCATAACAAAATTGCATTCCTGTAGTCGGAGTCTCTAAATTTGCTAGTGGCTCCTTTTTGGGGGCTGTGACTAAAGTATTAAGAGAAACCCGAGACCAGTTTCGGTTTTTACTACCGTCTGTCAACCGATGGCAGGCAAATATTAATTTACCGATATATCTTTTGCCAGTGATTTTGTTTTGCTGCACAGTTGGCTAATGAAATCGTAAGTGCTTTTATCTCGTAAATAGTTGGCGGGCTGGCCCGGCGGGTTGGGTTTTCGGTCTCAATGGTCTCAGCCATTCCTGTTCCACTACCGGTTTTGGCTCGAGTCAGTGCACATTTAATGAGTCTCTGGATGTTTCATCGCAGCGCAGAAAATGCAGAAGGCCCACTGCGCATTACCCTCCTCTAATGGGTCAAGTTTCACTCTCCGCAGAAGCCAAGGTGCAACTGGCCAGCTAAATATTTTAACGCCATTTATCAAAAATGCCAAGGAAAATAGCTTGGACCCATTCTGAGCGGCTGACTGAAGTTGGCCAGCGTTTGGCTGCAGGCCCAGGGGGCTTTCGAGGCATTGTCAGTCACTCGGCGTCAACGACAGCCACTTTGTGTTTGTGTCAGTCAGCCAGCGTCTGGCCCGGGTCACTCAGCCTCCGACTCGGGCTCTGCCACAACACCAAATTAATTATACGCACTTCAAAGTTTCAACAGCAGCAAACTTCAAAATGCAACATGCAACTGCAGCAGCAGCAGCCGCAGCAGCAGCAGCAACATGCAGCATGCTTCGCCCACACGCAGCTGGCAAATAAATTATCATCGAAGCTCGCATGCCCTTAGGCGGGTGGCCATCTCACCGACAGCCGCCTGATAAAGTCATGGCCGTCACTCCGACAGTTACAAATAGTTTCGAAGATAGATAGCGCCGGGGAGCTGGGATCTAGCTGGGAGATATGATATATCGGGGCACTCGGGGTATGCCGGCAGGACCTGGGCGGCATGCTGACTCAACGGACAGGATTACTTCATTTTCTTCAAGCGCCCACAGCTCTTTATCTAAATTTATAAATTAAAACAGTTTTTTTTATTTTTCATAACATCATGAGCTTGATTCCCAATTATAAATTAAATATAGAAGTAATTCCATCTTGCTTTTGATCCGCTGATCATTCCCATTCCCCTTTATGTTAAAGCCAAAAGTGGTCTTAATTTCACTCCTGAAATAGTAATATCTACACTTTTAGTAATAGTAATATGTACACCTTAATTTTACAATAAAATAATAGTATTCTTTACCACTTTTCCCCTACAATAGCTGTCTCACAAAACCCTCTTCAAGACAGAACAACTTTCGCTTCGAGAATTACAAGTAATTATCACTTGCTATTGATCCTATTCCCATTTATTTCAATGCCAAAAGAGGTCTTAATTTCACTCCCGAAATAGTAACTAATATCTACACTTTAATTTGCAATAAAATAATACTATTCCTTACCTTTTTTTCCCGCCCATCGCTGACTTAAAAAACCCTCTAGCAGAGACTACAACTTTCGCTTAGTTTGATTTTGGTTTTACTTTTTCGGCTGACTGCTGTCAATATTTCATGCAGCGCCTTGTGTGTGGCTTTCGGTTTAGTTGTTTGCACTTTCGGTCTCTCGGTCGGGCCCAAAGTTTGATGGCCCTGAATAATTGATGTTGCATGCCACGACAACAGCTGGCGCATTGGCCCGGAACTGGGTCACCTAATCCTCCGGGGCGCGAGTTGCCACTTGCCAGTTGCCAGTTGCGAGCGGCCGGCTTGGAGTTGCGATTGTCGCCGCACTTAGTGGCTCATTTCGATCCGGGGGCTGTGCCGCTAAATTACAGTAATTAACAGGCTCATATTTAAGGTGTTTATCGGATGGATGCCCCGCACGGCTCTGTAATTACCGATGCTCGATGCTCGATGCTCGTATGCACAATGAGGTGGCCAACGATGATGGCCAACGCCCCTCGACGATGGGGCTTTTGGCACCGCAGCAATTTGGTTTCGGGCCACAAACGAATTGATTTCAGTCCGGTTAAGAGGCGGCCTTTTAATTAAACCGCGAGCGAGCGCCGTTCATTAATTCCCACAATGAATTGTCTGAAGCAATGGAATTTATTTGACACAGGAGAGAGGAGCTGATTGAACCATTAAGTCTAGCCCGGTGACACCTCTCGCTCTGAAGAAGATATTAACTTTATAATTGATAATTGAAAGTAGTTCTTGGCGGCACCCCACTCAACCCCCTGGTTATGTCAGCCAACAGGCTGGCCAGCAGCAATTTACGCCGCTCCTGTTCCTGTTTTCCATCCATCGTCGTCGTCCGGTTCCCTTCCGAGATGATTGTGCCCCGAGGGCTGCTCTCGATCCCGCTCCCGATCCTGCAGCTGCTGTGCCTGCCTGGGATCCCAGGGACCTGCACTTGCAAATGAGCTGCATTTTGAGGCATTAAGGGGCACTTAGCATAATGATTTACAACTTTGATTCACGCAATTAAATTGGAATTTCTGGGCAACGGTGGGCCAAGACCAGTCTACATTTTCTACCATCTGAATTTAATATTATTAATTAGAAACCCACAAGAAACTTTAGAAGTTCACAAAACCAGTGCTAATAGACATAACATAGTAAATAATACAATCGACTTTACGACTTCCCACGATCTTCTGCTATAATCTGGGATCTGGGTTTAAATTGGTACCTTCAGAATTCATTTACAAATAATTTAAAGCTCAGAACCATCCTGGGGACTTCGAATCCCAAGGCTTACACCTCTTAGCCCCCATAAGACACCTTCATCCTTCAAGGGAGCCTGATCAGGTGTCGTTTGCTGATTTCCCAGCATCGGAGGTCCACTGTGCCGCCTCTGTCCTCTGCCAGTTCAATGGAGCTGAAAACGCATTCACATCATCAACCAGAACAACGACAACAATCGTGCCCGGAGGCACTCGCTCGGACAATGTTATTGACACCCCAGCGACAAGGTTTCGATTTCAGGCCCTGCGTCCATCCATCCATCGCCCGTCCTCCGAAGTCCCCGACTGCCCCGAGTGCCCCGAAACCCCCGGCGTTCACAGCCAGGATTACGAGCAGACGAGCGCATCCTTTGTTGACGCGTCCTGCGCTTGATTGGCACTTTTGCTGAGTGCGTCTGATTGCTGGAGCGGACCATCACGGAGATGGCTCTCGACTCTCGCTCTTGACTCGTTGGAGGCAATCAAGTGGAATGTCCGATGTGGGTGCACCGTTCGCCCAGGTGTCATAACTCGCCGCGGATGACCCCATATATGGGAAGTAGTGGGTGCACACACACACAGCATATTTAATCTAAAGAGCCATTTCATTAGCCAAGCCCTCGGCGCACTCCATAAATCAGACGGAGATCAAGTGGCCATCACATTATCCAATCGAAACCGATCGGGGCAACCTGCGGGTCTGCCAACTTCTCACTTCTTGGAGCGACCCAATCCAATCCAATCCGATCCGATCCGATCCGATCCGGTCTGGCTGCTCGGCGGAAATTGATCAATTACAGAGAGCACTTCCCCTTGCGCCTTGCCGTTTTGGTGGACCAGTTTTTCCCGCTCCAGCCGCGGATAATTTGCATAAATGCGAAGCAAAGTTCAGACGCCAGCTCCAAAGGCCCCAAAATAAAATGTGACTCCATCTCCATCTCCATCTGCATCGCCATCGCCATCTAAGTTTGGCCACCAACTTGGTGGATGGCTGGTGGATGGTGGCTGGTGGATGCCATATCCGAGGCCTTAATCTCGCCGTCGTCGTCGTTGTCCGTCGGCATGAAAAATGGGCGAAACGCCTTTAGTGTCAATTTTATGTTATCGTTTGATTTATAATAATGCTGATAGACGTCGATATTTTAATTGATTGCGCCCGGTCCGGAGTTTCCATCTATATATTATTGGGGAATCCATTCCCGGGGCCTGAGCTAGAAATCTACAAATGCTTTTTTAGGGTCACGATTGCATCACTTTCTAGGGGGGATTGTTAATAAAAACAAAAGAAAGTTGGAGTGGCAAGAAGTACCATTAACTGGCCAAGCTGGATCCGGATATCCTGTTCGGTTTAGGAATAAAACCTAGTAGAAATCACTTAAAATACTTATATAATTTTACATTGGTATTATAATTATTATAATTCTATTATTTCAACTTCCTTGAAATTCAATAGATCCTTAGTGGACATATATTCCTAGCTTACTTATGAGCTCAGCTCAAAATAAATCAAAAAGCTGAACGCCAAACATATGTCATGTAAAACCCCTTCTGCCCAGAACCCCTCAGCCATTTGCCTGCCTATTATGAGGCTTCCCGAAATTCCAGAAACTCCTCTGCGCCCCGGAGATCTCTCGCTGAGATCTTCCTAGTCCCTAGAGCTACCTTCTTCCCCATAAAGTGATTCATGGTCAGTGCAAAGTAATGCGAAATAAAACTCAACACTAGGAGGAGAAGGATCCATGGCGGAGGAGAGGGAGCGTAGCAAATTGCCGTCTCAATTTCGAGTGGATGGGAGCTCCATTAAGGTAGCACATAAATAAGTCGGGTAGTCCAAAGTGTCGTCCTCTGTGGCCGACGAATCCATTTAATTTCAGACTAATAATGACAACCATATAAAGTTATTGGCCGAGAGGGGCAGCAGCACATTGTTTGTCGCGTGATAACTTCATTTTCATGGCCCGCCTCGCAAATACGCGGAATACTCGCCCAGCGGGGGACCCACTGGATGCCTGAATGCCTGGATACCTGGATATGGATACCTGGATGCCTGGGCACCGATCCCGATCCTTGGCGAGAGTGGCGGCCTACACCAGAGAGCGACTCTGTCAGCATATATCAGCGTAAGCCTGATTAACTATCGGCCAATCGGCCAGCTCAGAGCGTATGTGTGCCAAAACACTTGGTTCCGAGTTTATTCTATCCCCAAATGGAATTCCTTAGAAACCTGTAGCTCCGGGGCTCCGGGGCTCCGAGGCTCCGAGGCTCGGCTCTCTCCTCTCGCCGAGATGCCTCGAATGCGATAGCGAATATTTATGACTTCATTAAGGTAACAAGCCAATATGTTTTTCAACTTCGAACTGGGTTGGGCTATTGGAAACGTTTAAGGAGTTTTATGCGCGCTCGTTGTTCCCGTTCCCGTAGTCGTTGACCCATTTCAAATGGATTACCCAACATGCATAAATAGTTTAAACGCCTCGAGTCCAGGCCGGGTCCCGGGTCCCGGGTCCCGGCTCCTCATCCTCATGCTCGGATTCGTGCCCGGCTCTGTGGCAAAAAGATTTATGGACTTGTCGTTCAGCTACCTCTGCCTCTGCCTCACCCCTTCATCCTGCGGGAGACAACAGAAAAAATAAACCGAGACGAAAGCAAATGAGCTGGAATGACCATATGCAGGCTTTAACCCTTTTTTATGATTGTCTCAGCCGTTAAATGAACTTGTAGCCCCATTTAGACCGTTTATCAATGGGTTTTCGGGGGGCTAGTGTGTGTTAACTTGTTGCAGCCAAATCGAATCAGGCAGTGCGTCTGGCTGTCTGTGGCAACTGTAGAGAGGTCTGTACAGGATTTGGCTGAAAAAGTGGTAAGAGTAAATAACCATTGAGAGTTTGTCTTAACTTCAGTTGCTGAGAACTGAGAATGATTTCAAATGAATTCCTGAACTCAATTAAAATATAGCTCATTTTTGGGGAAACGTAAATCATGCGGGTTGAGCCTGCGGCACAACAGGAGTCTCCGTTGCCCACTGGTGTTGTTGCCCTCGCTAAAACCACTTAAAACTGTCAACTTAGCATTGATTAACGAGCTTATGGCATGTTTATTTCGCGATCTTTGTTGTGGACGACTGAATTTTGGTCGGTTTGGCTCTGGCCAAGTGCGCGCTCGTTCGCCTGACACAAGTCTTTTACGATTCGGGCCTTAATGTTATTTCGCTGTAAAATGTTAAGCCTGTTTTCTACGCTGGCGAACCAGAAAATCAGAAGTTATTCGCTTTTTCGGTCGCTGCTTTCGAAACCTTACCATTTGAACTTGAGAAATATGCGCGCCAAAACCACACGCCCTCTGGCGGACTTTGCATGCACCTACAGCGGTCGGCCCAAGCATTTTGAATATTTTCTCTATTTCACACGCCCTCTGGAGGACTTTGTCTGCAGCTACAGCCGTGGAGTTGCCAGTTGGCGGCACAAGCATTTTGAATATTTTTCTATTTCAGACGCCCTCTGGCGGACTTTGTCTGCACCTACAGCGATGGAGTTGCCAGCTGTTGGCACAAGCATTTTGAATATTTTCTCTACTTTACGTTAATTTTAAATTATGGGTTTTTAATTTTTCTCTTTGGAGTTTATCAAGTCCCAAGTTGGCCGTGGAAATCAATAAAAAATGCTTTAATATATATAAATGCTGTGAATCAGCTGTTTGAGCCGTAACTGGTGGCAGTATCATCGCTTCCCCACCGTTTCACAACCGTTTCAAACGCCATCGGAAACGTTATCGTTATCGTTATCAGCTGACCACGCGAACCAAAACAAAACAAACCGTTTTAGATAATTAAATTAAAGAAACACGAAATATGGCTGTGCTACCACCAGATCCTGTGTTCAGTTTGCGATCTCCGGACATGGGGGCCGTGAATTCACTGTGCTTTCAGGAGAACGACCGATTGTTGGCGGGAACCCTCAAGGGCAGCGTGTTCCTTTGGGATCTACAGGTAAAAGTTTTAGAAATAACTAAAATTGAAGCAATCCTCAACATACTGGAGGTAATGTTGATATGTAATAAATGAATAATACATATTCTCTCCCCAGACCAATCGCTCCGCTTTGCACTTCGACGTGGGCTCCGACCCCATAACCAGCCTGCATCACACACCCGACCGCCTGGTGACGCAGGAGAAGGGCGGCGCCATCACCATGTTCTCTATTGGCGGCAGCAGCTACGTGAAGGAGCGCAGCATTCCGGGCAACCATCTGGGCTACTGCCGATCCGCCCTGCACACGAGCACCAGCAACACCAGCGAACAGCTGCTCTTCTATCCCTGCGAGGAGTCGTCTATCGGGGTACTGCACGTGACGGACGCTTCGGCGCCCACGCAGATGCTCGTGCCGGAGGATGCTCAGCTGCCCAAGCTGGGCAGCGTCACCTGTTTCAAGCCCTTCGAATGCGCCTCGCAGCTGTTCCTACTCGCGGGCTACGAATCGGGACACTTTATTACCTGGGATCTCACCTCTGGTGTTATTGTGGATGTGCTGGAGCTGGTCACAGATGCCATGACCGTGGACTATGACCCGGTGACCAATCGGGGAATTGTGGGAGGAGCCTGTGAGTTTCTGGTTGCTTATTTGTATTGAGTTAATTAACTAACTAATTTCTCCCCTTTTCCAGCTGACAAACTAATTACTTTTAGCTACCAGCGTTCATCCATGCAGCTTCAGCGCGGCTCGGAGCTGTGCATCAAGAATCCAGGAGTGAATTGTGTCCGCATCCGAGCTGATCAGAAGGTATTTGCCAGCGGCGGCTGGGACGGACGCATACGTATCTTCTCATGGAAGAGCCTCCGACCGCTGGCCGTGCTCACTCAGCACAAGCAAGGCGGTGTGATGGACCTGGCCTATTCCAGCCAAGCGGTGGCCATGTGGCGGGCCCCCATAATGGCGGCTGCGGGCATGGATAGCCAAATATCGCTGTGGGACCTCTACAACTGAGCTACGATGTAGGTCAATGTGTTACAGTGTTGGTTTTAGACTGCAACGGTTCGGAAATCCTCTTTTGAAATAGCTTTACCTTAAGTAGTACTTCCCCCGAGAAGTCCTGAATTGCAGCTTTTGTTTCAGAATATCGTTACTAAAGTTTGGTTATTGCCAGTTAGATTTTTGTGGCAGATTTTTCCTTTTTAAATGAAATGAAATGTTTATTTTAAAATTTTATAGAAAATATAAATGGCCATCCTAGGATATCCCAGAAATGAAACTGTCCGCCTTCTAATAAGTTATATACTTTAGTTTATTTAGATTCAATTCAGAGATTACCGCCCTGCACTTTGTGCCTTCTCTTGCTCCTTCTGTGCTCTCCGCTTCCGCTTCCACACATAAATAGGATTCTACAACTAAATAAGGATATATCCTAAGGGTCTAAGTCTACTTTTTAGCTTTAGCATTGCCATTGTTAGTCATATTGCACTCTGCATCCGCGTCTGCCTCCTTGCTGCTGCTGTTACTGCTGTTGTGGCCCGCCTCGTTGGCCTCCAGCTCCTTGATGGCCATCTTCTGGAAGTCACAGTCAATGATCCTCTTGCGCTTGCGCAGCGGTCGACTGCACTCTGCGGCCGCCTCTTTGGTTTGGATTAGGGTTCGCTTCGTCTGCAGCCGCGTGATCTTCAGCTTGGGCAGCTTCTGGCTGTCCGCCTCGGGATCGGAGTGCGGCGAGTCCCGCACGATGCAGTGCGTTTCCAGCGAGCAGGACGACGATTCCGGCGAGACGGACGGCGATGCGGGAGTGGCGTCTATATCTGGATTTGTCTTTGGTATGGATTCCTTCTCATCCTCTTTCTGTTCTTTGTCTGACTTGTCTTCTTGGGGCTCCTGCGGGACCCCCCCTTCCGGTTTCTCCTCCTCCAGCTCACTCTTCGCCCTGCTGCTGCAGTCCAGCGGCTGCGGTTGCTCCGATTCGCCTTGACTCGCCTCGTCCTCCCTCCTGGACGACGCCGCCCGCTCCTCGGCAAAACGCTTCAGCTGCTCAGGCGTCAGGTGGGCCTTGTAGAAGTCCATGATGGGCAGCGGCACGGGTATGGGTATGGGCAGAGGTATGATGATCGGATAGGGCACCATCACCGTCACCGGAGGCACACCGCCCAGCAAGGCGCCCAGTTCCGGCATTTGCGGTGGAAGCGGTGGCCCGAAGTGAGGACCGAATCCCCTGGGCATCATGCCATGTGGCGGCGGCGGCAGGAAATGGTGCGGCGGCGGTGGCGGACGACCAACGAACGGGTGGCCTCCCATCGGCACTCCGTTCGAGGGCGTGGCGAAATAGCTGGCCGGGATGGCAGTCGGTCCACGGGGAAGAGCTTGTGGAGGCGGTACCGCAGGAGGTGCCTGCTGCTGCTGCTGTTGCTGCTGCGGTGACTCCTGCATATTTGGCATGGGCGAGATGGGAGGCAGGGGAACACTGGAGCCGGCAAAGTCAGCGGTTAAGGTCGGAGGAGCCTGTTGCTGTTGCTGCTGCTGCTGCTGCTGCTGTTTATGCAGCAAACTGGCCACCGTCTCCGAGCCCGACGCCGAGGACAGCCCACGATGCTGGCGCTTTCGACGACCCAACTTGGAGCCCAGCTGTCGCTGGAGCGGTGGTGGCGGCGGCGGAGGAGCCACTGCCGGCACAGGACTTTTCTGGGCCAGCAGCTTCGAAACTGGCGCCACTGAGATCAGGGGTTTGCTGGGATGACTAGGCGGCGGCGGCGGCGAGTCCGGACCTCGACTGGTAGCTGGCAGGGGCGGACCCGGCGACACCGACAACGTGGAGGCGGGCGAGGCCGAGCGACTCCGGCAGTTGCGCAG
The DNA here is from genome assembly GCA_008042775.1 of Drosophila pectinifera. NCBI lineage: Eukaryota > Metazoa > Arthropoda > Insecta > Diptera > Drosophilidae > Drosophila > Drosophila pectinifera. The sequence continues at coordinate 12,254 of VNKC01003082.1, forward strand.
CCACAGATCCGGCGTAATCAGGCCAGCCTCGCTGCCCGGATCCAGGACCTGATCGCGCAGATGCGGATGCAAGTCCAGGTGCGTCTGCGTTTCGTGGCAGAAGATCTGCATCTTGTACTGATTGAGACACTTCTCCGAGCAGAACTGCAGCTGGGAGGCGCCGTCCTGGAAGTCGACGTAGCTCACAGCATGGCGGACGTGCTTGCACCAGTCGCAGGTCTTGGCCTTCTTGAAGGATGCCCGCCGGCTCTGCGCGAAGCAGGACTCGGAGCAGTAGCGCGGTCCGTCGGTGCTGGTCAGGTAGTCCGGTGCGTTCTCGGCGATGGGGCGATGGCACCAGCAGCAGTTGCTGAAGTCTGTGGAGGATTGGGAGCTGATTAATATTCTGTAAGTATTCATATTTGATTTATTTAGAAACTTGTATAAATTGTTGAATCTAACATGGGGAAAGATGCACAAGAAAGTGTTGCTAGGAACACCTATTGGGGCTGGCAACATAGCGATGTTGCAGAGGCTAAGCATGAACAGCGACTTTGTTGCTTGCCATGTTCCTAGACATAGCCAAAGTCTGTCATCAGTAACCGTTTTTTTTATCGGCTTGGCGTTTAGCTTGTTTTTTTTTTAGAAAATGTCATCAAGATAAAGATAACAAAAGCAAGTTTTGGATTAAATTTTGTGGCCAAGAACTCTTAGCATAGTTTTCCTATTTCGTTTTGTAAATATTGTTTCTTATCCCAGTTCCTTTAATTAACCCTCAACTTTAAACTCACGTTTCCTGTTATTTCTCAGAATTGCTATCACAAATTAAAACCACATGCACCTTGATTGACTTTGTACATTTTCAGTAATAGAAGCCACTCCTATTCCTCGAATCGCCTAGGAGTACACATAGGATCCGAACATGAAAATCGATTCCTTGCCGTTGAGCCACAAATTTGATTTTTCCCAGCTACCGGCTGCCGTACAAATTGTGCTTTGAGATATCCAATTCCTAATATGGTCCCAGTCATTCCTGCTCCTCCTCCAGCACAGCCGCCGCCGCCACACATTTTGCAGGCCAGAATTTGTAAACCATATTTTGGGTCTTAATGAATCCTGATATTCGATAATGCAGGAGGCATCAGAAAACTCCGGCCGGAGTTTGATGGAAAGTTAGCAAAGTTCCCAACCTGTCTGTGCGGCTGCAAATGCACGTAATGATTGCCATCCGGGCGTGGGATGTGGCGGCACGTGGAAGCAGGATGGAGACGGGCCAGAGAAGTCGAGCTTATCGAGTTCCCTTTGGAAGAGGCAGAACACTCGACTCCAAGCGGAGGCTTTTTTGGGCCGAGAAGGGTGTTTGCTTGCTTCTCTTTCGGACTTTTGTTTAGTTGGAAATTTCGATGTTGGCTATTGCTGTCCATTTTGACTGGACTCCGGCTCTAATTACTCATTGATAATACCCATACCCCTGTTAGCTGGTCAGGATACTCACCTATTTTCTCCTCCGTATGCGCCACTCCCGCTGGCTTCCCAATGGAGTGCGGACTCTTGGAGTCCTCCTCCCGCGAGCTGCGCGTATCGTGATCCGAGGGCGTCGTCGTGGTGCTGCTGCAATTCAGCAGGCCTCCCTTCCTGCCACTCCCAGCTCCTCCTGCTGCTCCACTGGCTCCGCCTGCGCCATTGTTCTTGTTGCTACTGCTGTTGCTGTTGTTGTTGTTGTGATAGGCCGCCGCCAGAGCATTCCGGCTGCTGCGAAAGAGGCTGCTCCGCTTCCTCTCCAGGTGCTCCTGCTGGAGCTGTTGCTGTTGGTGATGGTGGTGCTGCTGCTGCTGGTTGGCCACGGCCGCCGCGGCTGCACTCTGCAGCAGACGGGACGTCTTGGCGGTCAGATCCAGGCGGTCGACGTCCACTCCCTCGAACCCATACCAGCCGAGCAGCTCGTTCATGGTGTTGTGTGCGAATTCCTGGAAAAAAGGGGAGAGGCGAAGAAACAGAAAGATGAGTACGGCAAGTATATATGGGAAATGCTGACACAGTTCGCCGGGTTCGCCTTACGATTGTCCAAGGGACATTCGATATTCCAGGAGATCGAATCAGTAGCTCTGCACTCTTAAAAATAATTCCCTTAAAGGCAGGATTCATTTATATGAAGTTTCTATAATATTGCTTTAAAAATAGGGTTTTAACTATTTATTTCTTAATTTAAAGAATTGAAAATCCTATCAGAGTTACCCAAGTTAATCAGTTGTATTGAAATTAGTTCTTTTTCGCTGTTTTTCCAAGTGTACGCCACTCAACTGGCAGCTGAAACTTGGGGAAACCCACAGCCAGGCCAGCACAGGACAGGTGACTTCACTGGGCCATAAAATTGTGGCCAACTACTGGTTTTAGCCAGCACTTGTTGTGACGCAACGTCCATTCGGTCTCAAGCTAAGGGGTTCTTTTTACAGGAACATTAGCTGCGACTTTCACTAATTATCCGTTGACCTCTGACCCAAAGTGACCAATTATGCGTGTCCTTATATAAGCGTATCAAAATCGAGACTCCCCCGAGGCCGTCAAAGCTGCAGGGTAATCGATAGCTCTGTTGCAAGACCCAACGGATGGCATCTCTCGCACCTGCCTTTTTGTACATATCACTGTTCGCACACAGGTGGCAGCCGTAGGAGGAGGAGCAGGCGGGCCGGGAGAGCTTCATTACGGCCAAGTGGGCCGGACGAGTTAGCTTTTCGGCTTTCGGAGTCGGAGTCGGAGTGTGGGTGGCATTTGCATATTTCCTTTGACCAAGCTGCAAGTGTCTTTCCCACTAAATCAACACTGATATCCAATACCCCTCCGAGAGGTTCGTTTTGCTTTTCGTTTTAAGTGTACGCCCAAGTCCAAGATGCAGAAAGAGTTGCGGCTTTTGAAGTTGTTTTATTTTATTTTTTGGCATTCCTATTCCCGGGCCATTCCCGAGGGAGATATATATGCACATATGTATCGCTCAGGGCCTGCCTGCGTTGCACACAAAAATTTCACACAAGGCAGTGGAGGGGCTGCTCAAGACTGGGTATCGGGTTACATTGAAATACTCGAATTCATCTCGGTCTTAGCTGCTGCAAGCCTTGGGGCCAGTGGCGGTGGTTAGGGGGATCGAGTTGGGAAGTTTATAATTATTTTTGAGATTAATCTTTAAAAGGAAAGTTAAGAACCTTGCTAGGCAATACAAAAAGTTTTCAAGCCATAATTCGAGAAGCTTCTTCCTAGGGCTGGATAAAAGCACGATTTGAAACGATTTAAAATAGATTTCAGCTTTCAACGAAAACTCTTTAGCTTGCCAGCTTGCTAAATAAATATTTAAAATTAAGAAAACCCCATTAGTCTGCCTCGGAATCTCGCCATTTAAATTTTCCCTTAGATGCCTTCTGCGGAATGCCCCATTACTCATACGCCATGTGGCCGGCACTTGCTCGACAAATTCGGTTGGCGGTGTCCAATTCAAAGATTCAAGGGAAGTAGCAGTGGCCACAATCGGATCGCTCCACAATTACCCAACGGCGCTGGCCAGATGAATCATCCCCGCCAGCCATTGCATCTATCACAGGCACTAGACAAACTGGATATCCCCGGCGATACCCGATACTGTTGGAAATTAAGCGGTGCTGCCAACTTGCTGACAAATGCAAGTCGTCTAATAACTCGCTGTCTCTGTCCAGCTCACTCGGCCCTCTCGTTCTAATACTTCAGAGCCCCCCTTGCCCGTACACTCGGAATAAGTAGTTTCTTTAGGTCTAGGATATGTTGAATTTTTTAACCAAAAAGTGAGCAAAAATTAGGATTTTAAACCAAAAAATATACAATAAAATATGTCCGACTTAAAATTCTGCCTAAGTTTTAAATCCACAGAGATATAGAATCAGAAATTCTACAAATTGTAACCTTTACATCACACTATAAAGTCTCGTATTTACTTTCTTAAATTCAATATAAATATATTTTAATTTCTAATAAATACTTTTTTTTTCTTCAAATAAGTTTTTTTAAATTTGTTCTCAGTGCATTGGCAGCGCTCACACGCTCGTTGGTTCATATTTTCAAGTCGCATATCGGTGACAATCGCATTCAGGTTTTCAGTTGTCTGTCGCTGCGAAAAGAGTATTAAAAATTCGCGCGATAAAATCTCCGGGCCCGGCTGCCTCAGCGTATCAATTACACGCCTCAGGTGCGACCTCGTCCAGGTAAGATGAGGTGAGGTGAGGCCGAGGGAGAGGGAGAGGCTAGGGGAGGAGGCCAAGCGGCAGTACGGCGACGCACGCTCGTCTCAAGTTCAGTATTTTGCAGTAACCGGAGGAACGCCTCGAACGCTCGTTACCCACTCTCGCTCGCTCCGTCTCTCTCATTATCCCATGCCCCGTCTCTTTCGGCAGCTCGGATTTTTTTAGTATCATTTGTCTGTTAATTTATGTTCGGTTTTTAATTTCTGATTTGTGCGTTCGTTCAGTTTTTCAGTTTTCTGCTGCTGCCTGACACTGGCTCAACGGGTTGGTCAGGGGCGCAGGAAGGGGATGCCAAAAGGGGGGCGGGGAAGTGGGGTCATTCACTGAGACAAAAACCCAGCTAAGTAAATTATATAGCACTTAAATCTATGGGCTATCAATTTTGGCCGGTAAGTTTCTCTGGAAAAGCTAGAGAAACCCGACCCCAAAGTCTTTAAAACGATTTTTATGATTTTTGTGGGCGGTAATAGGCGTAGCAAAATCTTAAAACAGCTGGATCTGCGTGTTACCTATTAAGATGTTGTCATCAATTCTGGTAACTTTAGCTCTCTGACATATAGTAACTAATACAGACGGACAAACGGACGTGATTATAGGCTCTTTCTAAATAATAAAGCCTATATATTGCACTTAATTTCTATAAGATATGAACTTTATGAATTTATTTGAAAAGTACATTTCATAAATTAAGTACAAATTGTGGGGTTTTTTCTCAGTGCAGACTGCGACATTCAAACTCGCGCCCATGCCTGAAATTCAACACCGAAATGCGAATAAAAATCAATTAATTAAAAACTGAAATTGTATGCCGTCTGTTGTTGTTGCTGCTGCTGATGGAGTTGGGATCTGGTCCCTGGGATCTGGGATCTGATTCTCTCTGCGCGTTCGGTGGTATGTACGTATGTTTGTATCAAGAAATATACAAAAGCACTCGTATACCTTTACATTTCCAATTCGAATTTCCTTTTCCCCGCCGCCGCCGTCTTCGATCTGTATGGATACTGGGAAGGTTGGCTTTTCATTTCGCTTTTTTCCGTAATTATTGCCCAAGAATCCAGCGGATACATATACTCGTTCTGTTTCTGACTGTTCAAGTTTGTTGTGCCCACTTTTTTTATATTCTTATTTTGCCAACTCTCAACTTACAAAAACATATCAGATTTTCGTTTTTATTATGAATCGTAATGGAGCGACTTGAGTGAGAAGTTGGGGAAGTGTACAGAAGTTGGGTTCGTTCTTTGTCTGGTATTCGAGGTACTGAGAAAAATTTGTGATAAGAGGCTTGAAAGCAAAATAAATAGCTGAAGAGTAAAATATACAAAATAACTATTTAGAGATTTGAAATCTCATTAAACGAAGCCCAGAAGTATCCTTAAAGAGTATTTCCAACCAGAAGGAATCTTTATTCTTTGAAATTTCTATATACTCCCTGCTATAAAAATATCCCCAACTAACTTCGAATATCAGCAACTATCGACTGAAATTGATTTCCTTTTCCTGACCTACTTCCGGAGCCAATCCGAGGTGGCTTATCCCGCGCTGCAGTGGAGCCATAGCCAGAGCCAGAGCCAGAACCAGATCCAGAGCCCCGTGTTATGCGAGTGGCAGGCATTAATACGCGTCTACGGTTACCGACGGGGAAACCTAATAGAATAATGTAAAGTACACGACGACGGCATTGCCAGAGCAACCGGCGACAACCGAGATGCGGATACCCAGGCCCAGTCCCAGTCCCAGGCCCAGGCCCAGTCCCAGACTGGGCGGGTGGGACAGGGAACGGCAGACACCCAATACGCTTATAATAACTCACCCTGAACCCAGTAAACCGAGCTGAGACTAAGGCGAACTAAAGCCGAGCTGCAACGGAGCACCCAGAGCTGGTGTCCGGACCGAACCCAATCCCAGTTCCACTTCCAAGTCCCCAGCAGCACCGCAGCCCCTCGAACGCCACCACCGCCACCCCAAAAAAGAAATACTATATAATGTAGTGTGTGTGTGTGTGTGTGTGAGCAGCCCAATGGCAACAAATTCTAGAATTACGCTAGTTTTCTCAGACATACATATGGGTGTTTTTCGTGCGGGTGTGCGAGTGTGCGAGTGTGCGAGTGTCGAGAGCACAAAGTCAGTCGGTTTTTAGTTTGCTGTAATCGAATATCGATAGCTCAGGATTGAATGACGCGCGTCCTTCTTTTGAATTCTTACATGACATACTTGGCCTTTGGATCTGTGTTTCAGCTCTCTTGCTGTGCATTTTCAGCAGAGAATATTCTATTTCATTCTAATGTACATCGGATATGGGTGGTACATTGTTCAGACTTAGGGTATACAAGAGTATGCACTAGCCAAGAGCGCTTTTAGGGGGAGAACACTACTTTTGAGGGAAATATTTATCAATATTAGTTATTTTGGGGGGTTTAGCTGCAACCCCTGCTCTTGGAACCTGAAGCTAACCTCATATAGATAAATAAATAAAACTAATAACTAGCATAAATCCTAGAAAATGGAAAAATTGTTTATGTTTTCCCCTTTGAATAGCCCTTTGGGTAACCTGCCGCACTCTGGTCCACAACCAGTGCCAGTCCATCCATCTAGCCCACCTCCACCTGGCCTTTGGACCACTCGGGTTCGCTGGGCCATCAGCAGTGTCTCGAATTAATTTAACGCTATTTTAATTTGAGCTCCTGTGGGGCGGAGTGGTGGCATGTTGCATGCCGTTGGCTCTCGGATGCGGATGAGGATGAGGACGCCACCTGCCGGCAGTAGCGCACAGGGTGCCTCATGTTACCTCGCCGCTTGTGCAGTGCACAGGCCATCCCTGTCGCACCTTTGAGCTCTCGGACTCCCTGGTGTTTGTGTAGAATTTATCATATTCTATTTTGTTTGTAACCCAATCGTCGGCGCTGTTATTAAAGTTCTGCTACTGCGGCGACATTTGAGCCTGGCTCTCGCACCCCTATCCCAACTTTCAGAGCCCCTGCCCGCCCCGGCCGCCGCTTTAACCAGAGCCCCCTCTGTGGCCCTGAGTGGCTGCCTGACGGGCTAGCGCTGTCATTGTGTCATGTGGCCCCTCGCAGTCTCCCCCGATCTATATATATATATATTGCCAACCGAGTGTGCGAGTGTAATCCAATCCAGAATGCTCGCAGCCCTGGCCATGTTCGTTAGAGTCTGCCATCACTTAAGACCGTTGGTGTGCTGAATATTAGGTGACTCCATCAATGCCCAAGGGGTTGGCCAAGAGGTGCCACAAGCACGTGGAGCAGATGCATTTAATCAGCATTTACTTAAGGCGATAACTAATAGGTAGAGATACTTGGATTTAATTAGCTTAGATAGTATATAACCTGATTGGTATGCCGGACTTCAACAAGAAAGTACTGTAAAGCTGAAGAAGAATCGATGCCTATCGATTTAAAATCGATGTATATCAATGTTTTCGCAGCTCTAATTGGTTCCTACTTGTTACCAAAATGTAGACTAATTTATCATATTTACTATAAGGCAAAATATACTCTTGAAATATGATTTAGGGAAGAGCTTGCATTAAGAATATAATAAGAAGACTTTTATGCATGTCTAATTGTTATTTATATCTTACAAATTTCAAGATTAATGACTCCATATCCAGAAACACATCTTATTCAATTTCCCAAAAAAAAAAACCCTCAAAAGCCCACTACAACGCATTGTTTACCATTTTGTTGGTCACACACCGCCTACACACAGAGTTATTGATTTCAGTTATTGATGATATGGCCTTCCGCACACCCGTTCACCTCTTCCAGCTCCCTGCCGGTCCCCCCACCCAGTTCCCAGGATAATGCCCACATGGAGTGTGTGCCTCAAAGACTTGCTTCTAGTGGTATATATGGCCCAGGCCCTGGCCCAGCCTCAGCCTCGGGTTTGGCTTGACATCGGTCGCTGCAGAGCGGAAAACCTTGAAGGATATCGCCTTACCACAGTCCTATCATATTGCACCCATGGAGAGAGCTCCTGTTCCCGGCTTCGTGCCCGTTCCCTCCTCGCCCTCCTCGCCCTCCTCGGTTTATTGTTGTTGTTTAATTACGCTGTGTGTTTTCGGCTTGCCTTTCGGGGCCATTAAATATGAAAATTTGTCCTGTCTTTCGGTTGCTCCCGCTCTCAGTCTCTGTCTCTGTCTCTGCAACAAATGCAGCTTGTAATTATGGCCAGGCAAAAATAATAAACTGAACACGAACCCGAAACTGGGTGAGGTAAGCGTAGCGAAAAATGAAGGTATGAATTACAATTTTTAATTGATATTTTTAGTCGGCAAAGTGTTGCATACTCAAAGGAGGTTGGGCGTTATTGAGAACCTGAACAAAACAGGTCTGAAAAGTGAGGAAAGTAAGGAAGAAAGAGGGATAGTGGGGTATAAATGCTGGCATAGTTTTGTAAATTTAAATTGTTGGTTTAGTAGGAGAAATTCAATATTATTTAACAAGAAAGAAAGCTATGGCATGGCAACATAAATCTAATACGGCGTAAACCCTAAGAAAAGGTTGCTAGGCAATATGTTGCCAGGAACATGTTGTCGGTGTTCCTTAGGACCCGGCACAGGCATAGAAACCATATTGTGTGATAACTCTCTTGTTTATTAATGAAATCTACTCAACTTTGGTTAATTAATTGATTATATATTCCATGCACCCCTTCACGTTACAAACTTGCAATCGCATTACAAATAGCTCCCCAGAGACATAAATAACCGTGCATAGAAATCCCACGTTTAACTGGAAACCTCAGCAGCCCCCAGCGGATACTCGGTTCCCAAGCCCCGCGCCTGCCCCTCCCCCCTCGAGCAGCTCTCATTCATTATAATAATTTTGGTTTTTGCAGTTGCCTTTGTTTTTGTTTTTGTTTTTGTTGTTGTTTTTGTGTCTGCTGTTGTTTCTGGTTTCCCCTCATAAGCCCCGACAATAAGTATCATTGCGCTCAACTGCAAGTCAACGGCTATAATTTCAGCACCGCGATCGTGTTACACGTGCTGCAAAAATGTTGCTGTGGACAGTTTATCTCTGCATCTAGCCCTCCTTGGTGGCATTAAATTAATTTCTGCTCATTTGGCGGAGGGAGAGTGGCGAATCGGACTCGCTCACTCGTTAAAGTGATTATAAAAATTTATCAATATAAAATTACCGCCGAGTTGCCGCTCCACTTACACCGCGTAATCGCAATAGCAATCGCTTTCGGAATTGGAATCGGAATCTCCTGCTGCTGCTGCTGGTGCTGGGGCCAGGCCAGGCTCTCCTCTTACGAATTCCGGACCCGGGGAGCACAAAGTTGCCCGGAATTCCATCCAGCACTTTGCGGGGGCGGAGTGGAGCAGGGCGAGGCGGAGTCGTCGTTGCATAAACATTTCCCAAACAAAACTGCAGAGCTGCAAAGCGGCAACTGCAAGTTGAAACCTTTTTCGGTTCTCCCCGGGCCAGCAGCAGACATTTGGAGTCCGATTCTTTGATTTCAATGCTTAGTTGGAACTGCTCGCCTCGGCTTGTAAATGGAGACTAATTATGTGCAACATGCGGTTCCTGAAACATCTACATATTTCCAGGGGTTCGGTTAAGGCGAAGCCGAATAATGCAATAATAGTTGGCATTGCCATTTCACTCTTAATTGGAGTATGCAGGATCAGGAATACCTTGTCCCAGATCTACCCTTTATCCGGTGTCGGATTTGCATTCCCCGTGCTAGAAATACTTTTAAGTGGGTGTTATTCACCTTTTCCGCCCCATCTAAACACGAAAACAAATAACCATAACTCAGCATATACTTATAGCTGCGCCGCAGCGAAATGTTTTGCCCAGAGCTAAAATCTCACTTATTTATAAAAAACCAACGCACCCACATAGCCTCCCTGCCTTGTCCGCATCCTTGTTATGGAATACGGAATACTCGGCGAAATAATATGCGGACAGGGGCAATTAATTATAACGCCTTCACCGGAATGGGATCTCTCACTCACCTTTATCTCATCGCTGGGCAGCTCCTTCTTGATCTGAACGGACGCGGGCGCCACACTGGAGGAACCCATGTTGGCGTCTCGCGAGCTGGACGGGGACGTCTTGGCGGACATTTCGGCTGGTTTCTGGTGTTTTTCTTTATTTTTGTGGGAAAAGCTGGAAAACGGAAAGGAGGCCAAGACTCAAATACTGTATTTTGTATGTTTACTGATCGTTGATCGTTGATCTGACCACAAAGAGAGAGAGGGCTTAATCTCATATCTGAAGGATTTTAAATTACAGTTTCACATATTTTGTATCAATATACAAGCTAGAAAAATATCAAGATTTCAAGAAAAGAAGCCAAGGATTCAGAGAGCACTTTGTATGTGGTTTAATTTGCCGGTTTTTTGATCATTAATCACAGTAATCACAGTGTAACAGTATTGTATATATATAGTAATATCGATTATCTTTAGTAAACAAACTAAATATGGAAGCACCTGAAATATGCGAGTTCAAAGATCCTTTTAAGGATTTAAATAATCGAGAGGTTTTATAACTATTTCACTCCATCTTTTGACCCCTTTATCACTGGCTTCCCAGCATATCCGCCAGATACTTCTTTAAGTAGCTCGGTGCTAGTTTTTTCGGGTCTATATATAGCCAACCGAGTCATTGATCTTGCAACTGTAAACAACTGAACTTTGGCTACATCAATCACCGGATTTTGGGGGCTGCTGCCGCATAATTAATTACAGCGAATCACGGTTTTGGAGGCTTTTTACGGTTTTTGGTTTATGGGCTTCAGTTCTTCGGTTCTTCTTCCCCTCGCACCGCCCGCCCCGCTGGCTGTTTCGCATCCAACGGATAGCCAGATAGCCGGATAGGCGGATAAGCGGCTACGCACTCGAGGCGGAGGATGCGGAGCGGCGGCGCGATATATTTATACACCTCGGGCCTCGCCTGAGTATCTGTGAGCGGCGAGCGTGTTCAGTTCGCTTGGCGCGCACTTTGGTGTCTTGTAATTCAATACCCCCGCCGGCCCCGCGGCTCCCATACCATACCCATACCACCTATCGCATAACACCAGAGTACAAATTCGAATTCAAATGGCGGCGGGGCCCAATAAAACATACACAGAGACGTCGCCTGGGGCTATATACGCAAAGTGCTGTTTCAGATGAATTCGGACGGAAAAAGACGGGAAAATGTTTGCCAACTCAAAGGGTAGTAATCGGAGTCCCCAAAGGGCAATGAGTGTTCCTTGCCACACGTATTTCCGGTTATATACCGAAAACTATTTCAAAAGCCTCTGATTTGGGAAATCAAATAGCACTCAAGTAGCATTCAATATCATTTAAGTAGCGCCATTGTTCACATTTAATGCGTTCATTCCTCGTTCTGGCCATATATCTACGCCGATCTTCATCATCGTCTCTGATTGCCCATTAAAAACATTTCACTTTGCTTGTTCTCTCGCCTTGGCTTCTTTTCATTTTCATTTTCATTTTCACTTCCATTTCCATTTTCAGTTTCTTTTATACACATTCTGCTTTTACTGTGGCTTTGTTTTGCTTTTCTTGAAGAACAACGTTTCGAAAACATTTCAATTCTGAAAACCGAAAACGGAAAACCGAAAACCGAATGCGAAAAGCGAAGTGCAACTCAACGCAATATGAAATTTAGCATTATCATTTCTCGAGGCTTTTCTCGTGTGAGGTAGAAATTTTCCAATGCAACGTGTGGGAAACAAATATATATTATCCAAAAATAGCCAGATATTTTCAACATTATAAGTATATTCTCGGCGTGTGTGTGTCTTCTCGGCTCTCACTCACTCACAATATTGGCCTTTCTGCTTTCGCACGCTCTTTCAGCCCCGATTTCTTGGCTTCTGCCGCCGCTGCTGTGTTTTCTTTGGATGGATTTTCAGGGAAACTCATGCACCGTGCTCATTTTCATTCTTCATTTCGTTTTCACTTTCACACACATGCACATGCACCGCCGCACGGCACAGGTTCGAAATAATCCCGATTCGGTTCGGATTCGGATTCGGATTCGATTCACAGATACTTTTCAAAACACTCGCCGGCGGCGCTGAGCGAAACAACGGAATACGACGTCCACACGCGTCCGCGCTTCATGAACATTTGAGGCCCAAGTCCGCTGGCATGTGGATTTTACTCGCTTTTCTGCTTGCTTGCTGCTTGCTGCTTCTGCCTGCTTCTGCCTGCTTCGGTGCTCTGCGTGCTGTGCTGCCTTCGGCCGGCGTCATCGTTGTGGCGCAGCTGTGGGTCTGATGTTGATGACGTAGCGGCACCACCCCCTCCATGCCGCCCCAGACAGCCCCCACTCGGAGAAAAATTGGGTTTCAATTGTTTATGCAGCACTTGGTGTTCTTAATGAACTATTTATTTATTTTTAACTCTATTACCAGTTAGTTTAAATCATAAAGGATCTCAAACTATTATAAATCTCTTTACAAGCTACAAAAAGTTCAATATTTGCTTAACGGGATTTTGGGAATTCAAGTTAGAACTTGAATAGAATCGATAAGTATTCGATGACGTAGCGGCACCACCCCCTCCATGCCGACCCAGACATCCCCACTCGGAGAAAAATTGCAGCACTTGCTGTTCCTAATAAAATATATATTTATACTTAGCTCTATTAAAAGTTTGTTTAGTTCATAAAAAAGCCCAAGCAATTATTAATCTCTTTAAAATGTGTCAAACGGAATTTTTTGAATTAAAATTAGAACTAAAAAAAAATGTATAATAAGTATTAAAGTTCGTCATATGTAGAAAGCGAGATTAAACATCGAGGATTTTTCAGCTCAACTACATATTTATTTATTCTTTTTAATAAAATGGATGTCATTTAAGCTCATATTATTCAAAAACATTTTTATGTTAAGAAAGAAGTTATTAATATTTTAAATTCCATGCGGATTTTATCTAAAAATTAAAATTACTTTCCAAATTCTTAGAAAATAGAAAGAGAGAATATTCAATATTCAAGATATCTGAGCATAAAATGAAATGGAGTATATTTAGTTTTTCTGCCAGTGCAATGACTCAAGAGAGAGGCGCAGACGCTGGCATCTTCTCTGGCGGATGAAAACGAAATCGAAATTGCATTCGGCTGCAACGCGCGCGCAATTCTTTTGCATAATTTCAAGAATATATAATAGTACGGGCATTGGACAGTTATAAATAAATAAGTCCACTTCACCTGCCTTCGTTTTGTTTCTAGCTGCCTCCTCGATATTTATGTTATGTCCAATTTTGTTTTAATTTGCACAAATACTTGTTCGGCGGCGGCGGCGGCGGAGACAAACGCACTTGGGCCGAGATCAGAGAGACTGCTCGGCGTAATTAATGGGGGGCAACTTAAGTAATGCGAGGAGAAAATGCATTCTGACAGCCAGAAAGGTCGCTTGTGTATATAGCGGACATGGGGGAAAATATTATTCCATATTGATTATTGTATCGCTGTATCGCTGTTGTGTTCCCATATCAAATTGGTTTTGTCTGCGACATTTTAATATCTGGTTTCGAGAAGCATGACCAATAATACTTAAAATATGAGAGAGGAATAAACTTATAGGAAAACTCTTTTAGATAATATGTGAGAGAAAATAAATGTTTTCTTAGTTTAATTCTTTGTTAACTGACAATGATATTGTTGTAAAACAAGCTCTAATCAAGATCAACATATTGTAGTTTTATTCAAGCATCTTTCAAATAAAATAGTACTAATATTTATAACATTTCCAAGTGGCCTTGAGTGATATATATCCGCCTAGAGGGATTCCTCTTCTTCACTAATCTCTAAGCCAATTGAATCACACCTTTTAGGGCCAACTGTGGCCAACACAATTATTATAGGTAACTGGACGAGACCATGGCACTGGCACTGCCACTGGAAAAACAGTTGGCAATCGGCGGCGGCCCAGAGATATAGACGTTTGTCATTAATCCCCGGTGCTTGGGGGAGAACTTACCACTAGCCGACGCCAAGTACCAGCTATCAGTGGTTAGTGCCAGTCCCTTCCCTTGCGACTATGGCGACTATGTCTGCACGTAAATCTAACCGAAATCGCGAAGCTGCCGAGGGACAATAGAGTCGCCTAAGTGGAACCTCATAATAACCGGGAGGCGATGGCGAGGAGAGCCCAGAAGAGAGCAGCTGGCGTGTCAATCAAAGCACGGGAAAGGGGGCAGGGGCGGATAAACAAACAATGTACTCATATAAATTAATGTAGCATTTAATGCCCACGAATTTCATTTAAATTGAACCACAGCCAGATAAAGATTTAGTGTTGGATGTCAGTGTCCGTTCCTTCGTTCCCACGCCACGTCCGCGGTCATCGTAGGACCCAGAAACATGAGTTTGGTTAAGACATTCGGTACAATTCATTTATTTTATTTGTGCAACTGACTCATTAGTGACAGTTGATGAAAAATGCAATTTGAGCATTAATTGCCGATGACTTTCGGCATCCACTGCCCCTATCAAGCTGTTGTATTCTAAGAGCATCTATTTATTATCTCTTGAAGATCAGAAATAACCTTTTCACAATTTACTAATCATCGCGGTTTCATCTACAAAGTTAATGAGCTATTTTAAAAATATTCTAGATCGATAAAAATAGATTTTTAAATCGCACACAATGTATTAGAATGACGTCGAGGTCTAAAAGGTTTGAGAAAATATTATTCTAATATTATAATTCTTAGAAGTGTTTTTCTATAAATTACAGATCAAATAATACGCCTTTACACTTTTAGTGTAATATTATAAAAGTAATAACCATTATACATTTATAATGAGTTTTAAAGAATCAAGCAAGCATATTATTTCCCATTTTGAAAGGAACCCGTGGCTTTATTTTACATTTTCTCTATTGTTGGGGCATTTCTGATTTATTTACAAACAAATTCTATTTAAAAAGTAACTGATTTGCATTGCCTTATCAATCTATCGATTCGAGACTGCTATCTCTAGAAAACTGCGTTCATCACTAAAAGCTCAACAGCTGGCAAACAGCTGTTCTTGTTTTGGTTCCACTGATTCGTTGAAAATCTTGTGGAAATGCCAAGAAAACTGTAGTAAATATTAGGTTATTTGAATAATTTAACTAACAAATAGAAAGCAAAAGTAGCCTATGTTAAGCTGAGATGTCCAAGTTACCAAAGGCAGCACTTAGCTTGAAGCAGGTAAGGGTACCTACTTAGGAAGATATTTTAAGCCAAATTATGCTAATAAATGTCTGAAAACAAACTTAAATCCTGTGAGTTAAGCATAAATTAAATGTATATTATTTTCCTCAGTTCATGCTTCGCCAGGAGGTCCTGAAGCTCTACCGGGAAATTTTCCGCACAATTCGCCAGGTGCCCGACAAGAACAGTCAGGCTGAGCTGCGTTCCTGGGCGCGCCACGACTTCGAAACGAATCGAAACCAAAGCGACGAGGTGGCCATCAAGATGCTCATCCAGCATGGCAGACGCAGCCTAACCGAGCTTCGCACCAGCCTCCAGTTGAGCGGGGTGAGCGAGGGAAAGTAGAGAGGCAGAGATCAAAGTTTAGCTTAATATTTTATTTTATTTTTGAGCTTGACAACCGGTACGAAAAAATAAATACGAATTAGGACTAACGACTATGACGAAAGCTATATCGAATCTTTGACTTTGAGGTGCTACAATTCGCTGTTTGTTTTTTGTTTTTTGTTTTTTGGAGGTGAAATAGCAGTCTAGCATCTTAGCAAGGAGTTGGACTCCCATAATTCCATGCATCCATCTATCTAACGCTGCTTTAGCAAAAAGCTAAGCCAGGCCACTTTCAGCAGCGCTAAGCCAAAGAGCAGTGTGCCCACGCTGGTGATAATCACTGAGATGAGGTCCCGCTTGGCATGCTGATCCACCCGTCCCACCAGGAAGCTGTGTATCACGGTGCTGGTGATGTGGGCGCCATCGAAACCAAAGCAGGGAATGGCATTGATCAGGGCCAGGCCTATGCTGAAGACCACATTGTACTTGAGCAGCAGCAGCCAGGCATCCGGCCAGGCGGCCTTCAGGAAGGAGTAACGCGGCACAAAGGCCGATATGCCCACCGTTCGGGTGACATCCCAGGGATGGCCCACATAGATGACGGGCGGCAGCTTCTCGCCGCGAAAGTTCTGACGCTTGAAAGTCATTATGGCAGTGATGTTCCGCATCAGCGGACGCAGGCAAAAGCCCTCCGAACAGATACCCGAGGAACAGTGCTCCGTTACCTCCTCTAAGGTGCGACGAACATTCAGGCAGACGTGCTGGGGCAGCTCCACGGGCACATCGCCATTGGCATCCTCCACCACCTCGAAGCAGCTGACATTCGGGTTCAGTTCGTCGCAACACTGCAGCTGGCCGTCTATGCTGTGGTGCGAAATGGCACTGCTCTCATCATTGAGCTGCACAAAGTCCGCGCTGACACAGTAGCCCGGCTTGAGCTTTAACGTATTTTGCAGGCAGGTCACCCAGCTCTCCTCGCTCTTCACCGCGCAGCCATTCACCTGGGTTATCTGGTTGTCCACCTGCAGGCCTCGTTCGCCGCGCAATGGCGATTTCCTCGACAGCTCTGTGACCACTACATGTTCGTTGTATGCGTACAAAGGTGACATTGTGATGCCCACGGTTGAGATGAGCAGATAGCACACGCCGGCGAACACAAAGTTGTGCCAGATTCCAGCGCAAAGGACGCGAAGCTTCCGGAACCAGCGCAGGCCATTCAAATGGTCATTGGAGAGCTCTGTGTAGGCCAAGGGCAGGCAAAAGAAGAACTGGAAGGACATACAGAAATTACTAAAGTTGAATTATCCCCGAAAACCACTCTTGCTTACCTTAATACCAAACCCAGTGACGGGCACATCCTCCAGCACGGCAGCCAGCGCATGGCCCATCTCGTGCACGACCAAACACAGGACTAGAGTGGTGATGTAGTAACCAATCTCCTCCAGCGGCAGGTTAACCCCAGGCAGTAGTATCTCCAGCTGCACAGGCGGCACACCGACGCCCGAGGGCGGCGACATCCCTGATTCATCCGCCTTGCCACTGCTGAAGATGGTCACAATGAGCACGATGAGGCCGATGGGCAGCAGCAAGAAGGTCACCAGCACTCCCACATTGAAGCTGGAGAGCATGACGCGGCGAGTACAGCTATTTCCCGCAGATCCCCACCTCAAGAGCGTCCTGTTGAAGGCGCTCGTGTGCCAGTGAAGGCTCATGAAGTTGACGCTTACCCCGGTGTTCTTGAGGAAGGCATCGTACGGGTAGTGCATGCAGCTCTGAGGGATTAAGCCAAACATTATTTTGAGTGTATACATTAAGGCCGACAGGTGCACCCACCTTGAAGAAGCGATCGAAAAAATACAGAATGCCATAGAACGATAACAGGACGACGAAGAACACCACGGGATCCATGCTGCGACTATGTGCGATGTATGGGCTTCACGATTTCATTGGAGGTAGGTTATGCCGGCGGATCGGATCCTGCTGCTTTATGTCCCCAATCCCGGCTGCTAAATATTTTGCCAAATTCCGTATTTACTTTTTGGACACTTTCCAGCGGGCTAAAGCTTTGTTTTGACGTTTGCCAACACTTCCCGCGGCGTTTTTCAACCTGGCATGCCCGTCATCGATGTATCGATAAGATCCCGCTCAAGTCGATATTTAAAAAGCCAGCTTGTCAAGAACTTTATACAATAAAAAATAGAAACAGGAAATGCTTTTAATAAATTCAATGAAACTCCCCAAACAACATGTCAGATGCCCAGGAGTCCAGATACAGACGGCTGCTGCCCTCATGTCGGGTGGTGGTCACCATCATGGCCTGCGTATCCCTTGCAGCGGGACTCCTTTCCTGCTACCTGTTCATGACCCAACCATTGGGGGTGTCAAAGGTGGTGAAGATAGTTTGGGCCACTGCAGCGGCCATCTATTCCTTGTCCGCGGTGCTACTAATCATCGGCATCTGGAAGGTACTCCTGGACGCCCCTCTCTCTCGATTCCTAACACCTATTTCCCGAACTCTGATCTTCTCCTTGCAGCTTATCAAGTGGCTGGGGTATATGTACATGAGCCTGGTTCTCGTGGCCATTGCCGTCTACACGGAAATCCTTCTGTGGCTGTGGAAGAATCTTCCGGCCGCCGTCTTCGCATCCGTAGTCATCAGCTTCATATTTCTGGGCATGGCGCTAAACATGACCAAGATCATAGGAGAAAAGCAGAGGCAGCTTAGACGGGATTCCACTCAGTGACTGCTTTGGAAAAGAGAACACACAAATTTCGAGTATGAGTTTAGATAAATGTGATAATAAAGAGTAACCATTTTAAAGATTTTCTCAAAGCTACCTTGATTTATAAATGTATACTTCCTTTTATTCTTTAATTCCCACCACAAAAGATTCACTCATCAGCTGTTCCGTCAGAGAATGGGGCCACTAGGAGGAGGAGCTCCTTTTGGAGGCAACAAGCGGCCAAAAATGCCTAGCAAAACAAAACGAATAAGGGTTCCAAACAGCCGGAAGAGAGAACCTCCTTAGCTGGCCTTTCCCATCCCAGCTGCAAGGCTCCAACTCACCTTCACCTCACTCATCCGAAGTCGTGTTGGGATTTCCCCCTCAACAGCCCTCAACAGCGACAGGATATATAAATCGGCAGTTCAGTCGAGAGCCTGAGCAGCAGCTGAACAGACCCCGAACCGCCAAGAACAATAAAGTGGAGAGCCCTCACCGAGAAAGGCACTTGCAAAAGGGTTTTCCCACTCGAAGACGCCGCTGACCCAGACATAAGACGTAATTTCGCAAGGCTCCCAAACGATTTTGAAACCCCATTGGCCACGTGGTCTGCTCTGAGCCCCGTACAAGAGACTTTAGCACGGATCTCGCCAGTATCGATTTGTTCCAAAAACTGCATATTTGCACACACACACGCCGAGTGAGGGAGACAGTGCGCTTGTGCTGCGAACGGAAAAGGAAACGGACGAAGGGGACGAGACACGGAAGCGGAAGCGGAAACAGCTGCTGCAGAAACACAAAGGGGAACACCGAAGCCAAAGAGCTGAGTTACTAACAAAAACATCAATGGGCATCATGACGCCACGGCAGCAGCCAGGATCTCACCCTTGAGCGAAGCCCCGCAAGTTCACAAGCCTCCCCCAGCATCCTTCGTGCGAGGAGGAGCAGCGAATTCAACACCCAAAGGACGAGCATCCCGACAAGGGTTCCAAGTGCCAAGTTCAGAGGCAGCGGCGGCCGCACCGCACATTTGCAGGGAAAACTGGGCCAACCGGTGAAGGCCCGCGCTCGTCAGCTCGTCTTCAGGATTTCCAGGAGCCAAAGCAGAGGCAACCCAATGCATTTGGGTGCACAACAACAACGCCCCAAGCAACAACAACAACAGCGCGAGCAACAAGAGAAACATCAGAGGCGATTCGCGTTCAGTAAAGGACGCCAATGTCGTCCCTACAGCGTGACTGGCATTTACAGGTGAGTAGAGTGGGCCTGGGGCCTGGAGCCTGGAGCCTGGAGCATCCTCCACCAGCCATCCTTCGGGAAGGTCAAGAAACGCTCATACCCCCGCCCTGGGAAGCTCTTTGGATGCTCGGCAGGGAGTGGGCCAATGGCAAGCTTATTGAGGCAGTTTGAGGTCCTTCCTTCCCTCCCTTTGGTGAGCATGCGCAGTGATCCCATCATACTCAGAGTTACACAGTTACGAGTCGGTAAACATCGTGAAAGCCATACGAGAATGGGTCAACGTCACAGCCACATATGGCTGCAGCTGCATCATCCATCATTATCAAAGGCGGTCAGGAAGCAGGAAAGTAAACAAAGACGGACTCTGGCCCTGACTGAAGGAAGGTGCTGCCAGGAGTGGCCTTTCCCAAAGAGTTTATGTTTACTGGAGGGGCTGTACAGCGGAGAGGGAAATAGATTAGACTGGGCAGTAGGGCTGCCGAAATAGGGAGCCTTTTATTTATATTAATTGTGTAGTATATTAGTTTAAAGAGGTACTGTGTTTGCATTATATTCTCTTACTTATTTGCATTTCCTTGATTGGATAGCTCAGAGGGAAAAGATCACTTTACTTGTTCAGGTTCAGGATGAGTCCTAGTGTAATCCCAAGATATATTTGTTTTAACGTCAAGGTTAATGTTAAAAGATGCTTAAATATTAAAATAAATGCATTTGCATTTAAGACTTCTATTCTACATTAGTTTCTAAATGATCTTTGTGGTTAGGTAATGAGTTATCCCCTGCATCCTGCAGCCCTAGGCATTATTCAATGTCCTGTTGGTTACATAAATTACACGACCTACTTCCAGGCGCTGCACACACACAACAGAGAGCCTGCAGTTACTATAGAGTATATATCCTTTGCTCAACAAGTTGGGACACGCGCTCGCCACCTCTCACCTTGACCGCTTATCGTTCAGGCCCAAAGCCTCGACTCCACGAGGCACTAACTCGGCCCCGGGGGACGGGGACAGGTTTTCCGTTTCATTAAGCCCCGACGAAGACCTTGAAACGGGGAAACGGGGAAACGGGGAAACTGGGAAATTGAAAACAAACAGCGATTGGAAAGCTCCCTCGGCTCGCACACGCTTCCTGACAATTTCAGCCGGATCCCGGCTGACAGCGGGGATGCCAGGATATGGCGCAATTACAATGCCTGGCTCGGGCTCTCTCTCTCTGACATTCGACAAGGTCACAAAGGCTTTAGTTTTCGCTCGAGGGCTGCTGTGACTCACGTCTTTCGGGGGCGTACTGTCAGTGTGTCAGGAGCGGAACTAGGCGCCTCTGGTGCCAAATGCCAAGCCCAGAGTTCTGGCCAAGGCTTATTAGCCGTGTCAGATTTCCAGTGCCTGCTGATGATGGCGATGATGCAGTCGTCGTCGTCGTCGTCGCCGCCGAACGTTGCATGCCTATTATTTGCCATTCTCCTCGGTTATTTTCCGCCATCAATATCAGTCCATTAGCGGCACGTTCACTGAATTCGATGCACGCCATGACACGGGGCACTGAGAGAAAGCTACAAATTAGTTACAAATTGAATTGTTTGCTAAATAAAAAGTTGTCTTCAATCTATTAGCTGGAAGAGAAGACCTAACTACAATTTAAATATGTTGCTAAACACAAAGATAATACTTGATACTTGCTACTGCTTTTTTTCTGTGCCATTTTGAGTGGGAGAAAGGTGGCTTAAGGTCTATGTGGACTCCGACTCCCCTTCCATTTCAGTCCACACATCGCATACTTGATGTGTGTATCATATTACGTATACGACGTGGCGTTCAAATACCAAGAAATAGGTGTTAGATAAGAAAACAAAGTTAGGAAATGAAAAGCCATTAGGAAATGAGTTAAGGCGTGGGCAGGGTCACTATCATTGGACATTTCCCGTAATACTTACTTAGTAAGCTGTAAGTGATCAATCAACTGAGAGAATGGCTTTGCCCAGCAGAGTGTTAAGTGAAGGCTTAAAAGTGGTTTACTATATTATACCATTATACTAGTATCTTAACACCCAAAATCCCTTCCTAAGCCATGGCCAATGTTGACATTTTTCAAGGACTTAACCAAGTTTACGGACTTCCCCTTAAGGCCTTATCACTCAAATGCTTCCTGCCATCAGCCCTGAGTTTGTACATTCCATTAGCCTTGGGGGTTCCAGCAAGTAACATCCTTATCGGCACCCAAATCGAACGGCTCTCCTTGTCAATATCCGGCAACAGAAAGCAACCGCAGGCCAGACCGCCCCCACCCTGCACTTGACCCTGAGCCAGGAGGAAGTGGAGCGGATTCCGCAGACAGCATGGAAATGCAAGCGGAAAATTCCCAGACGTCATGCCAACCCCGAAAAGCACAGCATGCACCTGCAGCTCGGCATCGATTTAACAAAGTTCCCAGCACAATGGCGGAGGAAAACCGCCTGGTCCGCGGCTAATGGCAGGGGAAAGGGAATAATTTACTGGATGTTGTTAACTCAATTAAACAAAACGTTAAACGTAATGCATGTATTAGGGAGTTGGCGCTGCAGCGACATCGTCCTTAACTCAAATCGAAATCGCGTGCGCTCCCCGCATTCGCTTAGCAATGCAAATTGGGCTAAGTTGTTGCTTCCTTGACCCGCCTCCAGCCGATTTGTCAGCAGCAGGCTCTGGGCTCGGATTTATGGAAAGCTAACCCATTTTTTAATGGCACCGCCAGGAGGAGGAACTTGCCCATGCAAAGGGCGGTTGAAGAATCTTTGGCAATTAAGGTTTCGCCACTCGGGGGCGGGCGGTTGTTGTTATTTTGGGTTTAACAACAAACTGGCTAACGGGGGAGGGCATATTTAAATAATATACTAAGTAGAATACCAAGGCTTTAAAGACGATATTGTGACTGGTACTAGGCACTT
Source organism: Drosophila pectinifera (assembly GCA_008042775.1). Lineage (NCBI taxonomy): Eukaryota > Metazoa > Arthropoda > Insecta > Diptera > Drosophilidae > Drosophila > Drosophila pectinifera. The sequence goes on from VNKC01003082.1 coordinate 34,898, forward strand.
CAGCGAGTAGTTTTGAATTAATTGGGAATTATTTAAGACATTTATAGGTTTATGTGGAATATTTCATTTACTGAAAGATCGTCGTTACTCGTCACCTTAACTCGATGTCTAGTCGTCTCTTCTTGTCGTCTCTTCTCGTCGTCCTTACTCGTCGTCCTTACTCGTCGTCCTTACTCGTCGCCTTAACTCCTTGTCTTTAGTCCTTGTCCATACAATTCGTTTTTACTCGTCGGCTTGTATCGTTGCCTTTACTAGCTCGCTCGTCTTTAATTTTATTTATTACAAATAAAAATAATATAATTAATTTGCATGGATTTTCTTGCAGGGTTCCCGGGGATCGGTTTACTGCGCGAGTGAACCGGACCCAGCTGGTGGAGTCCAGTACGAGTCGGGAGGGTTCCTTCTCGACACCAAGCCAGCAGCGCCCAGCTCCGGCGGTGGGGGTGGCGTGGGCGTGGGCGTGGGCAATGGCGGCGGGATCGAGTGCGGCTCCCTCTTCTCGGTGGTATCCGCGCCGCCGGCACCCCTGCCCGCCATCGTTGTGCCGCTGGCCGAGCTCGATGTCAAGCAAATGGAATCGATGTGCCTGCCCTCTCCATCCCGATCCCAGTCCCGCTGCAGTTCGCCCTTGCCCTCGCCGATCCGCCGACCCGCCACCCTCAGCCTGGATGCGCCCTGCTGCCCGCGGACCCTGCATGCCAGCCTGCTCGAGCACCAGATCTCGGAGCTGGAGGAGGACGACAATGAGAACCTGCTGACCGTGTCCAGCATCACGGCACGTCCGCTGATCGCCAAATCGCACGAGCTGCGCAGCAGCCGGAAGTCGAGTTCGGGATCCGGCTTGAATACGGCGCGGAGCAGGTGCGTCCGCCGGGCCAAGGAGCGGGAACGGGAGCGGGATCGAGATCGAGATCGAGATCGAGTGACCTCCAATGGGAAGCGGAGCAAGCAACTGCCCAAGGATCGCGACTCCTCGACGACCACCACGGAGAGTGGCGGCAATGTGGAGCCGCCGGACGGTGGCTACGGCTGGTTCATCGTCTTCGGTGCCTTTTCCGTGCAGTTCTGGGTGGCAGGATTGGTCAAGTCCTACGGCGTGCTGTACGTGGAGATAATGGAAACGTTCCCTAGCTCGACGGCAACGGTGGCCTCCTGGATTCCCGCGATTCTCTCGGCTCTGTGCCTGGTCCTGGCCCCCCTATCGAGTGCCCTGTGCCAGAGGTTCTCCTGCCGGGCGGTGGTCTTCGCGGGTGGAATCTTTTGTGCCATGGGCATGATACTCAGTTACTTTGCCACCAGCCTGCTGCACTTGCTCTTCACCTTTGGCATCCTCACAGGTGAGCCCTCTCAGGAGCCCCTTAACTCTGATAGTATCTCTATCTCAATCTTGACAGGAATCGGCGGGGGGCTCTCCACCACGCCGGGCATCGTGATAGTGTCCCAATACTTCGATAAGCACCGTGCTCTGGCCAATGGGATCTGCGTGTCCGGCACTGCTGCCGGCAGCTTCATCCTCCCGGTGCTGATAAAGCACCTGGTGGAAGGCTGGGGCTTCCACGGCACCCTCCTCATCCTGGGCGGTTGCATGCTGCACGTGTGCGTCTCCGCCACTCTCTATCGTCCCATTAGCGCCTATACGGATCAGGATCAGGAGCAGGGACAGGAGGAGGAGACTGCGAAACCCCTCAACGAGGACATCAATCCTAGCACAACGGGCATCCTGACCACCTCCACCTATCTGGACACCTGCGAGTTGGGCAGGGGCAACGAGCTGAGCGACAAGTTCATCGAGCACCTGTTCCTGGAGGAGTCCAAGAACCACCTCAACTACTATGCCAGCAAGCAGCCAGGTGAGTTGGCCCCCCCCGGTCGGGAAGGTGACACGTTAACTAGGAACTCCTCTGTGTGCCCTTTAGCCCAGGACAAGTCCGCTCAGGAGAGCGATGACGAGGTAAAGGACATCATAGGCGAGACGACCTTCATCAAGCCGATGAAGAAGGTGCGCAGCTCCGGGCTCCTGCACTCCGTCGAGGACCTCAGCACAGACTCCACCTGGGTGTATCGCAAGCACTCTGGCACCGACTCCAATCGAGGCAGTCGCCGCCGGCGCAACGTCTTCGCCAATGACGAGGTAATCTCCAAGATCCAAGCCCACCTCGAGAAGCCCCTCTCCCCGCCGAGTGTGGTCAGTCGTGGGCTCAGCAAGAGCATGGAGATTCCCACGCCCGTTAGCAACCTCAGCGATCTCAAGCAACAGCCGCTGGAGCAGGCGGAGCACAGTGGCCTCACAGACCCGCAGCTGGTGGAGTCCATCGATGGCGATTGCCGCGGCGGAACTGCCGAGGACGACGATGACGATGATGACGACGAGGAGCAGGGACCACGCACCTGTTGCGAGCGGATCGAGATGTACCTGGACATCAGCCTGCTGCAGGAGCCGAGCTTCATCCTGATGTGCCTATCGGTCACCCTGATGTCCGTCGGCTGTCCCTACATGCTGTACTACCTGCCCGCCCACGTCATCTCCATAGGTGAGAGATCTCTCCGAGAATCAAAATTATGATACTAAAAATGGCTTATTAATATGCGTCCTCTTGGCAGGCTACAATAAAAGCGAGGCGGGCTACCTGGTGGCCATCAGCGCCGTCCTGGACTTGTGCGGCCGCCTGGGTCTCGGCTGGCTATCCGATCTGCAGCTCTTTGACCGGAAGAAGACCTATACCCTGTGGTGGGTACTCCTAGAGGCAAATGAGTAGGCTCACAAGCTGAGAGTGATTCCTTTTTTTTTTTATTCCCGGCAGCATTTTGGGTGCCGGCCTGGCCGTGCTCACTATCCCCTTCGCCAAGACCCTAGTCCTGGTGGGACTGTCGGCGGCCGTCTACGGCCTGTGCCTGGGCAGCTGGTATGTCCTCATGCCCGTGCTGCTGGCGGACGTCTTCGGCACGGACCGGATAAGCTCCAGCTACGGCCTGGTGCGCATGTTCCAGGGCATCGGCGCCATATCGGTGCCCCCGCTGGCGGGCCTGATGAGGGACCTGTCCGGCGACTACGAGATCTGCTTCTACTGCATGGGATCCTGCATGGTCCTGGGCTGCATGCCGATGGTCGTGTGGTCCATCCTGGAGGCCCGCAACCATCGGCTGTTTGTGCAGCGCGAGGACGAGGACGAGGACGAGGAGGAGTGCTGCGAGGTGCCCTAGGAAAATGGAAAATGGAAAATGGAAAATTAGTTGGTTGCCCCATAAAAGTTAATCGTGTTTTAGTAGCGATCAATTACTAGTTGAGTTCCTGAGTTCCTCAGTTGCAGAGTTCGAATGCCTCACCGATATTGCTGATTCTACCAATTCTATCTATGAATACTATCTGTACGTTCTCATACCAAGCCATCACCACCTTCACTCGCACCCAGTACTCGCTCTCTAAGTAACTATCCTTGTAACTTGTTATCCTTCCGTTCCTCCGAGCATGAAAGGATTTGTGAGAAAACAGAGGAAACCAAAGAACAAAACCAACAACTGAGCACCACAAGTTGCGCAAAAAGAACTGAGTTTAAAAAGACATGAACTACAAATACCCGTATATAACTTTATAATATAATAGTTACGATCGTGCTACATAGTATTTCCATGCCCGAATAGAGAAGGTCGTGCATATATGCAGACTATATAGTTGTAGGTTCGCATGCCCATATCAAAATCAAAACAGATCCAACGTGTTGCGGCAAATCAAGAAAAATAAGTGAGGCTAAGTGAGGCTAAAGCAGATCGGTGGCTTGTCTTCAGAACATTTCATTACATAAACCTAGTCGTAAAATAGTTGTTGTGAGACATTTACCCAAAAAGCGAATTACCAAATAAACACCAAATCAAAAATGAGTGTTTTCAATGGGCCAAGGACGCGAAATATTAAGAGACTTTAATGCTAACTTAAATATTATGAGTCTAACGACTAGATTACCTATATCAACATGACTGTTATGAACTTTAGTATGAAAGCTTACATATCCCCCAACTCTGTTTTAAGTTGCTCCCCTCACAGATCGTGTGCCCACCTGCCCGGAGCCCCATTTTTGGCCAAATTATGCTCTCAAGAAGACCTCAAGTATTTGTATATCCTAATTTTTGGACAATTCAAAACTAAAAATATCCATAACTTGGCCAAAACAGCCCTAAATTCATTTCGGAAGGTGTTTATAAGCTAGTTTTTATGAGGCTCATTAATCTGCATATTGAGTTTAGAGATCAGAAAAAATAAATTTTTGGCCAATTTTTGACAATTTTAATGATGTAACCCCTTATCATTTTTTGAAAAATTGGCCAAAATTTTTTTTCTTAGTTTTTAAAATATTTTATTGCCAACTAATTAAGCTCTTAATGGTGCATCGAACCATATGCGGCATTTTGCTTAAGTTCCATTTTTGGCCAAAATATGCTGTTCAGAAGACCTCAGGTTTACGCTTTTTTGGGTCCGTAAATGGGGTTTTTTATGTCCTAATTTTAAGGACAACTCAAGGTAAAAAATATTCATAACAAAAATAATTAAGCTTTTAACGGTGAATCGGACCATATACAGCATTTTGATTAACTTCCATTTTTGGCCAAAATATGCTCTTCAGAAGACCTCAGGCTTACGCATTTTTAGGTCCTTAAATGTTAAAAATATTCATAACAAAGTCAAAACAGCTTCAAATTCAATTCGGAAAGCAGTTCTGTGTTAGTTTT
>VNKC01003083.1:0-33654 GCA_008042775.1 Drosophila pectinifera
AATTTTGAAAAATCGACCAAAAATTTTTATTCAATATTTTATAGCTTGGCCAAAACAGCCTTAATTTCAAATCGTCAAGACTTTGGATTGTTGGATTTTATTTAATTAACTAATCTGCATACCGACTTTAAAAATACAAAAAATAAAATTTTAATTAATTTTTTTAAATTTTAATGATTTTCAAATCGCGGCGGATCGATTTTATATAAGTTTTTACCAAATGTTCCTTATTCGATTTCCAATATGCTCATATAGCGTCCATATTGGCACACGATCGGAGAGTGGAGTTATATGACTTTTAAGTTTTAGACTCTCTTTTTGTATAAGAGCTTCCCATATATTGGCCCACTGTTGGATGATTTTCTAAAAAACTGACGGACGGAATTTATTGAAATTTTGTAGGGTAATACTTGAAGATAAGCTCCGAAATCTGATGGTACACGGACCTGTTAGGGGAGCAATTGAAAAAGTTGGATGGTCGATTTTTTAAATGGATATTTAAGCCACTTGCACATCTTAAATTTGCCCAAACTCAAAATAAAACATTAGTAAAATCAATTCTTAACTCGTTGGTACGTTATTTTACTCGATTTAGTTGCTTATTTACGAAATAAATTAAAGATAAAAAATTCCCTCCGTGTTCCATTTCCCACCGACGTTCATGTGTAAATATGTATTATGTAGAGTGACCGATTGGTGAAAATCTTTAAATACACACATGTTTTTCATTTACTTCGGTATTTTCATTTTAAAGGTGTTAGAAACGAAGTCCATATAACTTTGTCTGATTTTTCTTACTAAAATTACTTAAATCTATAGTATATAGTCTACTATATATTGATTGGCTTTCTCTAGCGTGCTGCTCTGAATAAAAAGCTAGCCATAAACGGACAAAGCATACGCAACAAACATGTCAACTACTCCCAACTCCAATAGCAGTAGCAGTAACAGCAACAGCAACAACAAGCAGCAGCCCCAGAAGCAGGACACCTTCAGCAGCGACAGCAGCGAAGAGAATCTCGAGACCGCCGAGGAGCGGAGAAGGCGCATCCTTAAGAACCGCAGCCGGCTTAATCGGCCGAACATTTCCTGCGGCGGAGCCGTGCCCAAGCAGGACGGTAAGTCGCCGGGTGGGGCGGCATCCACAAGCTGTCAGGCGATGGCTTTGGCGGGAGCGGGTGCCCGCCTACAGGCGCCACCAGAGAGGATCTCGATGCTGGTGGACGGAGTGCGCTTTACAGTCGAGCAGTCGCTCCTCACAGCCCATCCCACCACCATGCTGGGCACCATGTTTGGCTCCGGCTTCCAGTTTGCGCACGCCAACGAGCGCGGCGAATACGACGTGGCCGATGGCATCTCACATTTGGTGTTCCGTGCAATCTTGGAGTACTACAAGAGCGGCGTGATCCGCTGCCCGCCGACGGTGTCGGTTCCGGAACTAAAGGAGGCCTGTGATTATCTGCTTATTCCCTTCGACGCCACCACCGTTCGCTGCCAGAACCTAAGTGAGTATACCGCGAGCTGCTTCTACCTGGGCAAACCTTAGTTGTGGCCACCTCTGCTCTCTGCTTCTTTTTCGTCTCTTCACTTGTAACATGCCTTCTGTTGTGTTCGACAAAAAGGAGGCCTTCTCCACGAGCTCAGCAACGAAGGAGCGCGCCAGCAGTTCGAGCTTTTTCTCGAGGACCTCATCCTTCCGCTGATGGTGGCCTCAGCGCAGCGCGGCGATCGTGAATGCCACGTGGTCGTGCTGCTTGAGGACGATATGGTCGACTGGGACGAGGAGTTTCCACCGCAAATGGGAGAGGAGTATTGCCAGAGTAAGTCCTGGGAGTACTAAGGCCTGTAGGACCATAAATTAACTCTCCAACGTAGCCGTTCACAGCACTGCTATGCATCGCTTCTTCAAGTACATCGAGAACCGCGATGTGGCTAAGCAGGTGATGAAAGACCGCGGTTTGAAGAAGATTCGCTGCGGCATCGAGGGGTATCCCACACACAAGGAGAAGATCCGAAGACGTCCCGGAGGACGGGCCGAGGTAATCTATAGCTATGTGCAGCGGCCGTTTATCCACATGTCTTGGGAGAAGGAGGAGGCCAAAAGTCGCCACGTGGACTTTCAGTGTGTCAAATCAAAGTCCGTGACTAATCTCGCTGAAGCCAATGCCGATCCCCCCTTGGAATTGGACGCAAGTGCGTAAAAAGCATAAGTGATAGTAGAGTCCACCTAAATTCCCACTTGATTTTCAGGCGGCAACCCGATTCCGCCCATTGCAGTGATTAATCCGCATCCCAATAACGCAGAGCTAGCTCCCGGTGTGGTCGCCGCCCCCGCAGTGATGGACGTAGCTGTCCCAGCCGCTGTGGTCGCTGTCGATGAGGCAGCTGGCGGTGTTGTGATGCTCAATGATTTGGCCCAGGCAGCGGGCGCTGGTGCCGCCGGAATCGTCGATGAGAACGTATGAAGCAACCAAGAGACCGCGAGAAAGGCGGATCTCACTGCCAAAGCAGCAGCAGAACGCACAGGAAACCCTTTCTACGATTTTCATCAACACTTTTATATATATGCAATAAAAAATATAAATGTCATTCACAAAAGTACCACATTTGGGCCTCCAGAGAGAGACAGGCGAAATCCAGAACCAAAATTTGAAATACAGCAACCTGGCAACTACGCTCCATCGAAGGCCGCGCGCTCGCCATGCGGAAGCGTAGAAGTCTCCCAGTTCAGGGAACGCTCGATTGCCATTTTCCACTTCTGGTAGCGGACATTTCGCTCGGTGGCATTGATCGACGGTTTGATGGCTTCGCGCGGGCCAGACTTCGACAGCGGTGCCTCCATGGAGTAGCGACTCTCGACGGCTTTGTAGGCTGCCATAGCAGCGCCCTGAAATGCTAGCAATTGTATATACTGCAGATACTATGTGAATTTTCAATACTGACCAGCGCTGTAGTCTCCGCGATCTTTGCCCGGAGCACCTGAATCCCCACGAGGTCCGACTGCAGCTGTAAGAACAGACTATTCACAGTCATGCCCCCGTCTACCATTAGTTTGGCCAGAGGAATTTTGCAGTCCTTGTGCATGGAATCGAGAATATCTCGGACCTGGAAACAAACCGCCTCCAGAGTGGCCCGCACAATGTGTTCGCTCGTCGTCTCCTCACTTAGGCCACAGATCACACCTCGAGCGTCCTGATTCCAATAGGGAGCGTAGAGTCCATTGAACGCCGGCACAAAGTACACGTCCAGAGAGTTGTCCACAGTGTTGGCCATGGTTTCGATCTGCGCAGAATTCTGAATGATGTTCATGTTGTCCCGCAGCCAGTTGAAGGCCGCGCCAGCAATGGACACACTGCCCTCGAGAGCGTAGTAGGGAGTGGCCTTGCGTCCCAGCTGGTAGCCAACAGTAGTTAGTAGCCCGTGCTGGGAATGAACGATGGAAGGTCCGGTATTATAGAGCAGGAAGCAGCCAGTGCCGTAAGTGGCCTTAGCTTGGCCCTTGGACAGGCACTGCTGACCAACCAAAGCCGCCTGCTGATCGCCCAAATCTGAGCTGATGCTTATTCCCTTGAGTACGCCCTGTGCTATGTTCCCGTAAAATTCGGCGCTCGAGCAGATCTCCGGCAGAATGCTCTTGGGCAGGCCAAAGAACTTGAGCAGATTCGGATCCCATTGTAATGTTTCAATGTTCATTAGCATGGTACGAGAGGCGTTTGTGACATCCGTCTTGTGGACGCCCCCGTCCTTGGCGCCCGTAAGGTTGTACATCAGCCAGGTGTCAATGGTACCGAACATGGCTGTGCCCTTCTCCATCGCCTGGCTGACCACCGGGACGTTGTCCCGTAGCCAACGCAGCTTCACGCCCGAAAAATACGGGGACAAGGGCAGGCCGCACAGCGGCCGTAGGTAGTTAATGTTCCTGGCGTTGTTCGGAATCGTCTCCAGCAGCTCTTCCACCGTGCTGGTGGTCCGGTTGTCCAGCCAGATAATGGCGTTTACCAGTGGCTGGCCTGTGAGTCGGTCCCAGACCACGGTAGACTCGCGCTGGTTGGTGATTCCAATCGTTATTATGTCCTGAAACAAACCAGAAACAGAAATCAGAAATGAAACAGCTATTTTCAAATCAGCGAACCGTTCTCCCCTCTGAAGGAGTGTACACACTGAACAGTAAACACACTTGTCATTCACAGCGAAGAGTCGATTATCAAGTGCAGAGGGCAGCGGGGCAGTGGACAGTAAACAACTGGGAGAGTTAATTGATAACGAACCAATCTAGTGAGCGACGTAACCAGTCCCTGAATTTCGCGTCCGTCAGGGGCCCTTTTCAATGTCAACTCTAGTCAGAATCGTCCGACGCAGTATTGTCCGCACTCAGCAAGCACAACTACGTCGGATGTCTTCGTTGGGAGAGACCCAGAGGGGTCAAAGTACCACCATTGCTGTGGGCCAGATGCGCTCCACCAACGACAAGGCTGCCAATCTTTGCCAGGTGAAGGAACTGGTAGCCAAGGCCAAATCGAGCAACGCCTGCATGCTCTTTTTGCCCGAGTGCTGCGACTTTGTTGGCGAGAACCGCGCTCAGACCCTGGAGCTGTCGGAGCGCCTGGACGGTCAGCTTATGGCACAGTATCGTGAGCTGGCCAGGTGCAACGAAATGTGGCTCTCATTCGGAGGCGTTCACGAGCGGAACGAGCAGGGCAAGATTTACAACGCCCACGTCCTGGTCAACGGGAAAGGGGAGCTGGCGGCGGTCTACCGGAAAATGCATCTCTTTGACGCCACCACCACGGATATACGTTTGCGCGAGTCCGACACCGTGACGCCGGGCGAGCGATTGGAGCGACCTGTGGCCACACCTGCCGGCCAAGTCGGTCTCCAGATTTGCTATGACCTGCGTTTTGCCGAGCCGGCGATCCTGCTACGAAAGCTGGGGGCACAACTACTCACTTATCCAGCCGCTTTCACCTACGCAACGGGAAAAGCTCACTGGGAGATCCTGCTGCGAGCTAGGGCGATCGAGACGCAGTGCTTTGTGGTGGCCGCTGCCCAGCAGGGCTGGCACAACCAGAAGCGCCAGAGCTGGGGCCACAGCATGATCATCAGTCCTTGGGGCAAGGTGCTAGCCGACTGCGGCGGCGATCAGGAATTGGGCATCGGCACGGCCGATATAGACCTCGGAACTCTTGAAAGTTTATACCAGAGCATGCCATGCTTCGAGCACCGTCGACACGATCTTTATAGCTTAACGGCTTACAATGTCCGCAGCCTGGAGCCGGCTAGGGATCGTGCCTTTGCCACTAATATTGTGGACAAACGCACCATATTCTACGAGTCGGAGCACTGCTTTGCCTTCACCAACCTCCGGTGCGTGGTGGAGGGGCATGTCCTGGTGTCCACCAAGCGCGTGACTCCCCGTCTGTGCGGCCTCAGTTGCGCCGAAATGTCTGACATGTTTGCAACGGTCTGCATGGTGCAGCGCTTGCTGGAGAAGATCTACCAGACCACATCAGCCACTGTCACGGTGCAGGATGGTGCACAGGCCGGGCAAACTGTGCCCCACGTTCACTTCCATGTCATGCCGCGCCGGTACGGAGACTTCGGCCACAACGATCAGATCTACGTGAAGCTGGACGAACGAGCGGAGGAGAAACCGCCGCGCACAATTGAGGAGAGGATCACGGAGGCGCAGGTATACCGCAAGTTCCTGCTGGACAGTAGCTAGCTCTCTCATCTCCCATCTGCCATGTGATTTGATATATACATACATAATAAATAGCCCCCTGATATCGTACCTCCACTTTGCCGCCCAAGGCTACCAGTTTTTTGCAGGCTCCAGCGAGTGCCTCGTTAACGGTGTTTACGATGGCCATGGGGTCCTGCTCGCACCATCCTTCCTTTTGGAAGATCGACTCCACCTCGATCTGGTGGTAGCATACGATGTCATCGGTGCCAGCGCGAAATATGATGAAGCGGGCGGAGGTGGTGCCTTCGTCAATGGCTCCCACGAATGGACCAGACAGCGGTGCGGGAGGCGGAATCTTCTCGGAAGCGGGGGAATCCATGGCTTGATAGTAGTCCAGAGTTCACAGTCACTCACTAGTAAATTCTAATGCTTATGATATTGGCTCTCGCCAGTTGCCTCGACACTAAATTAGCTATAGGAATCTTGACATATTCGACGGAAATTGTGCGATAAGAGATAAGGTGAGCGAGCCTCTCTAAGCTAATAGTCGGTGCGATATCGGGCGTAGAAAACTCGTTCCGTTCCAAAAAGTAAATATTTACTGCGAATGGTGCTTAGATGAGCGAAAGCCGTGTTTATGCAGGACCTAAATCGCGAATTGAAAAAATGCACACAAAGGGAAAAATCCGTTTCACATCATTAATATTGGATCAGTTTACTGTATTGAATAAAAGGTTGAAATGATCTAAATAATTAAATGGCCAGATTTGTTGTCAAATGTGGCTTTCTTATACGATGGATTATAATGTATTATGTATTATAATAATAAAATTAAACGATCTACAAATCTTAATGTGCTATTGGGTGTGAATCATTTTTAATATTTACCTTTCCTACCCACCTTTCCGTAGTGCGTCTGTTCAAGAAAACGTATAATCAAGTTAGCGATTAGCCCTCGCATAATCTGACATTCACAGCGAACTATTATACTTTTCCATAAGTGTGGCCACACTGGCCTACAAAAACAAAAGTATTAAAAGTAGTAGAGCAGTACTTTAAATTGTTTGATAACAGGCCGGTGGACGGCCGCATATGTAAATAGAGAGTAACTGCTGATTGTCTTGGACCATGCCCATTTCTGTACAGCACAAAAGAGGCCTCCAGGATTTTCTTTTGAATGAGACGAACTCCCCGGTCTTGGTCCAGCTAGCTAAAACAACTACCAAAAATGTTTGTAAAATCGAGGATCCAGAGGGTGTGTGTTCAGTTAGGAACTTTATTCAATTAAGAAGTTCTTCAGTTGCTATTTTTATACTTACAGAAGCCCTTGGACTCCTAATCGCCCACCTTCCGGACATTTACGTTCTGCTGTCAAAGCGCGCGATTACCAGGGAAATGCTGTTTAAGTACCTGACCTCTAGAGTGCCAGACCTAGCCACGGATTTTAGCAAGGGGGACCTGGTAATTAAAGTAATCCAGTATTGGGACCAAGATCCTACGCAGAGATCTTTCCCGTCTGCTGGCCAGGCTGTTGCAATCCATACGGTGAACGAGAACGAGGAGGACTATCCTATTCACGCGATTGCACGTAAGTTTGGAGAATGGTTCTTTGAACGCTTCAATGCCAACAGCTTAAGTCTTGTGGACCTCTGGACCGACGCGGCCCTGCACCTGACCATAATGGCCAGCGACGGAATCAATGAGCTGGAATGCTCGACGGCTGCCGAAGTGCTAGCGGCACTAACCAGCGCTAAGCAGCAGTTCGGATTCCACTTTAATCCAAACTTGACGCATGCCGGTATTCAGGGTCGCATGGATGCTTATGGGCAGGTCGTGGTGCTCTGCTGCGGAACCCTGCACACCTCCGAGAGCAGCGTTGGGGTCTTTGAGTGCGCCTTTGGCCTGTTGCGGGACCCCTATTCGGGCAACAATTGGAAGCCCAGGAGAGTCAAGTGCTTGTTGAAAAGCGAGGTGCAGCCCCCCAAACTCCACAGCCTGCGTTCGAGCGAGACCCTGCAGGAAGCACTGGCTCTACCAATGCCCAACAACGACTTGGACTAGGGTATCGTCAATTCGAGACTATTATTGAACCAGTATTAGTAAGTGCGTGTATTTACACAGCGAAATTAAGTAGAATTAGACTCACCTGAGTATCACTTTCCCCCCCTTAGTAATTACCAACTTACCAGCCATGAACGCGATGTAGATCTGCTCACGGAAGGCAGCGACAGGGAATTGCCACTTGCAGTCACAGATGAAAGAAGAACCAAGCTGCAAGTTTAAAGAAAATTGGGCATTAAAGTCAAGTGAGTTTCAGGAGAGCAGCTGAAACTGTGACAGCTAGTCAAGCAGTTAAAAGCCTATATGCCTGATGCTTTCTTCGACAAGCCGAAGGTTTTATTTTTTTCCTTGCAGGGGCAGCCCCTAATTTTAAAAGAAAACTTGAAAACTGCTCTTGACACCTACATCAATTATAAAGGATTAGAAACGAAAATGATATGAAATTAATATGAATGTTCAGACTGTTGTAATAAAAAAACGTTAGTCTTGAAAGGCAGCCAGATTTTAATGGCTATCAACAGTAATCGGAGGAACATTGAGAAACCCAAGGAAAATCTTCTGCAAGGTTGTGTTTATAAATTATTACCGGTTGCGTCAGCCACATGGTCAGTGGCCACAGGGAAGGCTCTTCCGTGATCAGCGGCACACTGAAATTGCAGTACACATTAATAATATTCTCAGGACAGATGGAACGAAACTGTGCTTAGGCATAAGTTCATATAGTAGTATATTGTGTGTGGGAAATCGGTCACATGCATTTTATACAATTTTTAGTGGCATTAAAATACTTATATACACGCACGCTACACACTCGCTACATAATAACAACAGAATAGGAATATCTCTTGTTTAATTCGGTTCTCGAAACGCACCCTACAAGCGAATGTAAGGATCATGTGATTCTAGGTGAGCATGTTGGTCTCATATAACATACGGGAACTTGTAACTAACTCGCGATTTGGGCGTATCGACTGTCTTACGGGCTAGGCAAAATAGAATTACATTTATGCGACGTGGTCTCTCGTCGCCTCTACATTTTTTCCTGGATAAAGGGGTGTATGAGGGCCTGGTTAAGGGAGATCCGCTTGGCTGGATCCAAGGCAAACATGTTCTCCAGTAGATCCTTGAGTTGAGTGACCTTGCGATGCTGGTCGTCTGGCAGGTTTTGGTCAGCAATCAATTCCTGCTGCAAGCTGCGCGACGGTTTGACAACCGGCATCACAACAATCTTCTCCTGCGAATCAAAGTAATTATGGGTTCAGGGAAGGTCAAGGGAAATGTCAACACTTACCCTTTCGGTGAGTTTGTCTATTTCGTGGTAGAGAAAGTTGCAGCTCTGATCGAAATGCTGCTCCCTGAACTGACCCTTTCGAACAATGCGGTTCGGTATCTTGCCCTTTACGTCCATAAAGAACTTCAGCATTTGATTATTGCTCTTCCCGCTAAACAGAATCTTGCCAGTGTACAGTTCGTAAATGGTGCAGCCGGCCGACCAGGTGTCGATGCCGTAGTCGTAGGGTATTCCCAGAATAATCTCTGGAGAGCGGTAGAAGCGTGACACCAGGTAAGGCGTTATTTCGTTGTCACTGATGGCCGAAGCTGATCCAAAGTCGCACAGCTTCAGTATCAGGTTATTCTCGTTCACCAATATGTTGTCCGGCTTGATGTCCGCATGCAAGATGCCCGTCTTCTTCAGCAGCTTCAGTGCGAGGAACAGTTGCTGCGTGTAGCTGCGAACTGCTTTGATGTGGAGGCCAACATTCTTACCATATTTTTTGAGTACCTCGCGCAGATTCATTGCTAGCGGTTCAAATACCATACAGAGATGCTACACAAGGAAGGAACGAACGTAGAGAAGTAAGGCTAACTGGCATTAAAATGTGTACTTAAAGTTACCTGTTTGTGGAAGAAGTGCCGGTACAAGCGAAGGCAGTGGAACCGATCCTCCGGATCGGCGTCGTTCAGTTTCTTTAGGATTTCCAGCTCCCGCAAGCCGGTTTTGTGCCTATGAGTAGAACCAAGTTCACATAACGCTGACTCAAACTGCGGGATCTGCACGACTTACATTATTTCGTTGTTACGTATGATCTTAATGGCGACATTGGCCTGTCCCCGAGCTTGGTCCCGGCCGCGAACGACATTGCTGAAGACGCCCTGTCCCGTATACCCGTTTACTAGGTAACGATTGTCCAACACCTCGCCGATCCGAACTCGGTAATAGCCCTCGGCGTCGTCCCAGTTGTCAGTTAGGGCAGGGTTCTCGTGCTGGTGCTTATTGTGCACGATTGTGTTGGGCGACTGTGGGTAGCGTTCGAAAGTGGAATCGTTACTTGCTAGACTCGATCGAAATCAAGAGTGAAATTTACAAGCCTGCGACTCACATCGAAATTGGAATCAACGTCCTGTTCAGCAAACATGTCCCATTCGTTTCGCTTTTCCTTGCCGGCGCTGCTCCTTTGGCTGCTATCCAAAAGCTGGAGCTCGGTGTCGTTGGGCTGATCTGAGCTGGGGAGCGTGAGCGTGGGCGTGGGCGTCCTAGGAGGCCGATCGCGATGGGATGAACCGGGCGACGTGCTGCGCGACTCATACGAGTTGAAGTTTTGGGGGGGCGTTGGTGATTCATGTCCCGTGCCCAATTTCTGTTGGAAGATATCCAGTTATAGTATTGACGTAAGCCAGAACCGACGGTCGATACCCACCTTGAGTAGCTCCTCGCGCTTCCTGCGGCGCTGCTCTATGATGCGTTCCTCGTCGTCGTCGTCATCATCGTTAATGTCAATATCCAGGTTAATGTCCTCGTCACTGCTTTCCTTATCATGCTTCTTCTGCCCCTCGCTGAGCGAACCCTTGTAACGATCCCGGTCGCCGGCTCCGTTGTCCGGGCCTCCGCGTCCTCCGCCGCGTCCACCGCCACGTTCGAAGACACCACGATCTCTATCGCCCTGCCGTTCCCGCTCACGACGCCTGTCCGACTCAAACTTACTACGGCTGTGCGACCGCTGACGATTGAGGCGTCCTTCTCTCTCCCGGGCGCGACCCGAACGAACTTCAGCCGGCTGCTGCTGTCTTTCGGTTCCACGTCTGCTCCCGTCACGGTCCCGGTCCCTTTCACGGTTACTTTCCCGATCTCGGCTGTGGTCGCGGCGCTCCCTCTGCTTGTCGCGGTTGATCTCTTGCCGCAAATCCTCCATGTTGCGGTTGCGACTGCGTGGCGGTGCCTGCAATTGCTGCTGTTGCTCTGCTACCCGTCGGCGGGGCGGCGTCCGTTCCCTCTCTCTCGAGCGTCGTTCTCGGCGCCCGTGAGACGGGTCATCGCGGACACGGTTCCTTGGTGCTACCGGAGACGGGGATGCGTGGCGTCTTCGCTTCTCGGGTGTAGGCGATGGCGTACGTTGGCCTCCGCTAGAATCATCCAACAATATAACATCGGATTCATTTGAGTTATGCGTGCTAGACTGTTTAATATTAGCATGTTTACTAGTTGCAGTAGCCAGCGGCGCTGCAGACTTGCTGGTAGCCATCGCCTGCGCCTGGACCGGGAGCTGCAATGCAGAGGTGGCCACATTAATCACTAGCTTGGCTTGCGCAGACAGTGGTTGCTGGTGCGAATGGTTGTGGGAATCGTCTCTCTCATCCGCCTCTGGGTCCGATATATAGGCGCCCAGGCGAGCCTGCAGCAGTGCCTTCTGTCTCATCAGCTCCTCCAAGTTCAGCTCGTCCTCTAAAATGGGAGCAATGACCGGACTGGCCACATCGACGGGGCTGAAACAGTAAAAAATTATAGCGAAGCATTAGTCCCAGATGCTGGTGAGCGATTATCCATCGCCATCGATACTCACACATCGCTGTCGCTTCCAGAACTGGCCACCTCTAGGACGGGCAGCACCTTGTTCTGAATGGTTTTGGTAATTTCTTCTACGAGGCTGCACGGATCCGTGGGCAGCAAAGACTTGGAAATTCGAAAGTCGGCGCCGTTGCGGCTGGCCTTCTGCATGATCTCCGTAAACTTGCTACTTAGCCCGGAGCTCTTCGGTAGCTTAGTTTTGGCCTTGCCCTCAGGTGCGTCAGAGTCATTAGAGGACTCGCTTTGCCGGTGCAGGCGCTTCTTCGCCTTCTTGTGCTTCTTGTGGGCATACCGTTCCCTCTCGCTCTTGCCAGACGACGATGATTTCTTGTGTTTTTTGTGCTTCTTTGGCTTCTTGTGCTTGGCCCGACGTTCCTCGGACTCGCTGTTGCTAGAGTCGTAGCTGCTTGGCGCGGAAAACAGAGTAAGGGAGTAATGAAGTGCTGGAGTACAGTTGGGTCGGGGAGGAATCGCAGCCCCAGGAACCAGTACACATATGTACATACACTCATGAGCATGAGCTCGAAGCACCGACTTGGCCTACTTACCATTTCTTGTCCGTCATCATGGCGTCGTTGTGATGAACACTTGGGACGAAACGATTCCAGAAAACTCGCCGCTTAAATGATTCTTTTTGTAGAATCGGAATTAGTTTGGCGAAACTTTTCTTTTTTGTGGTTTGCCTCTAATTTAGTGTGGCCGTACCTGGCTGTTGGCAGAATACCAACCCTCAAGCGACGAGGAATAGATTTCGAAATCGAAAATTGAAATAATTAAATGGTGGAAAATAGATCCCCAGATTTCACATTTTATTTCTCTTATATGTACTTTGTTCGCTTCTAACTGGCCACTGCTACATCTACGTCATGCTCGTCCTTGTCTATGCTCAGCTCCAGCACAGCGTCCTCCTCCACGGACATAGCTTTAGAGTCCTCCGTGGAGACCGAAACGAACTTGGGCTCACCGCGCACCCCGTCGAACTTGGTGGGGCTAATGCTATCGAGGTCGTCGTCCTCGTCGCTGACCTCCATAATGCCGTTGTCGTCAAGGTCCGGTTCGGAACGCGCATCGTGGATGCTTGACGACGATGAGGAACTGTTTTCCTGGTCCAACTGCTGCTCCAGCTCGTGGATAGTGTACATGAGCAGGGTAAAGTCGTTTCGGCGCTTCTGAAACTTGCGCTCCATCTTGAGCTTCTTCTGCACCAGCACATCGATCTCCTTGCGCATCGTCTCGATCTGGCCCTGGGTGCGGTTGCGGTCCGGCTGCTCCTCAATCAGCGAAGCCAACAGGTCGTACTCCATCTTATTCTTACGGATCTGCTTGGCGGTGATCAGCTCCTTCTTGCTGGCTTCGATCTCCTCCTTGGCCAGACCAATGCTTTCCTCGTGCTGCCCCACAAGCTGACTGTAGTGCTCCCCTTCGGCACTGATCATCTGCAGCGTCTGTACGTTTTTCATCGCCGTCAGCTTGCACTGGGCGAAATGGGCCATCAGGCGGTCGTACATGATCTGGCTGCGGTTAGATGGACATTGAGAAGATCTGCACCGCAAATGGCAAGCGACATCCTTACCTGGTTTCCGGCGAGTCGTTCTTGCCATTGGCCCACTTTAGGAACTGCTTAAGCAGCACGTTTAGGCGCCGGTCTTCCCCAGTCCCGTCTCCGTCGATAAGTAGACGCTGCTTTATAATTTCCTCTGCCGGATCGGATTCTCTTTTAAATTTTCCTCCGTAAATGTAAAAATATAAACAAAAACAACCTACCGTCGTTCATTTCGGCGCTTGGCTAATCTCCAGTCCCCCGGCTAGTTGGCTTCCCACCTTGTCACACTTCAAAGGGGCTAAAACATCCGACAGTTCCCGCCGTACGGTCATACTTGTGTGTAATTTCGTGAAAATATTCAATTTGCTTTCAAATTTCACCCCACCTTACTTTTTATTGTCCTCGCACAGAGCCTAGTGTGGCGCCAACAACGACTTTCAGAGATATTCTGTCCCAACAACCAGCTGAACTCCTGCCGAGCATGTCTGAAACGTCAAGCGCCGACGTGGATCGCGACAGGGAGCGGGGCTCCGGTTCCGTTTCCGTCTCTGGCTCCTCCTGTGCATCACCCCTAGACTTACTGAAGCTCGAGGAAATCCGCCAGCGCTCCCAGCGACTGGTCGCCCGGCTCCAGCAGGCTCAGTGGGAAATGGCCGCTTCCGGGACACCATCCGGGGGCAGACAACCAACAGGAACAGCAACAGCTGCTGCTACCACTGTGTTCATGCCGCCTCGATTGGTAGAGATGCTACCAGGACCGCGACCGGGGCCCGGGTCTTCCCAGGCTGTAAACCGACCAGGCTCTATTCCGCTTGCGATACCCATGCCGCTGCCGTACCTACCCATGCCGCTACCCTCCTACTCGATGCCGTTGCAGATGGCCACCCAGCCGCCACCTCCGTCGCAGATGCAGATCCTTCCAAATCGGCAGAACCTCGGGAACACCCAACCTGCTTCCAGTCACAGCAAGAAGTCAAAGCGAACGCTCAGAAATGAGGTGGAGGCCCTCCAGGAAATGATCAAGACGCTTAGCGTGGTCTCCCCGGACGTGAACGCGTATGCCGGCCAGCTCATACGCCAGAGCGAGGTGCTGTCGCAGCTGGAATGGAGTACCTCTAGGACTCCGGCACAGATGACGTCTCAGGCCTTGCTTCGTCAGCTGCCTCAGCGCATTGATGGTGGAAGTGAAATGGCCCGGAGGCAGATACAGCAGCGAATGGAGGCGCGCCGGCGTCATGACTCGGAGGTCTCGAGCGGCAGCAGCAACAGCACCGCTGCTCAACAGCCGCAGCAGTCTGGACAGGGACGGAAGCGGAACCGCAGGAACCGCGATAGCTCCGACAAGAGCACAACCACCCAGTCGCAGAAGACCGAGCTGGTAGCCATGCGGTCGTACATAAACAAGATAGTCCAGCACCATGTGGGCACTGACCACCAGCTGCCGCCGGAGATGCTCTTCTCCGGCAACTTCTCCGACCTGGAAGCGCACGCTCAGCGCCTCGCTGCGGCTGGATATGGTCGCATCGTTGAAGAGGAGATCCGAGTCAACCGCAAAAACAATAGGCAAGCCTTCATTACGATGTCCACCGATCGTGAAGGCCTCGAAAGGGATGGCATCATTCTTTTGCCCGTTGCTCGGCGCTACGCCTTCGAGGGTGACAAGGTGCGGGCGTTTGTCCTGAATGGAAGCAATTTGAAGCCTGCCGAACCCGAGTCTATGCCCTCCTCGGGGGGCATCACTGGCGGTAAGCCGTCTATATCGCTAGGTAAGTGTTTCTGTGTTAGGTTCAAGATTCAAGCATTAAGGTCAATTGTTCCCTTTTTCAAGCAGATGATGAAGAGCTGTCAGACGACATGGAGTCGCAGGATTCGGATGCGGATGCAGACAATGTGGTGGTCATTTCATCGGACAACTGTCCCAAGGCTTTCGTCATAGCCATCACCAAGCAGACGGAGCTCCGGCAGATCGTGGGTACCATTTCGTTCACGAACCCTACAAGGCTCTGTGACGACCAACTCTTCTACAAGTTCCGCCCGTATGACTTGCGGGTACCCATGGTCTATGTGCCGCAGGATGCCTGTACCTCCCACATCGGCACCATGCCGTCAGGGGAGGTATCCGGCCTTCTTTACCTGGCCCATATACTGGAGACGGACTGTAACGGTCACTGCATTGCGGAGCTAATCCAGCCGGTCGGCCGCGTGGGTAACCTGGAGGACGAGCTGAAGGCCATTCTCTTTCATAATGGCCTCCGTGACATAAAGCCGTTTGACCAGCGCTTCAATGATATGTACTCCCAGCCTGAAACCGCGGTAAGCGCGGAGGATCTGCTTCAACGCAGAGACCTACGAAAGAAGTGCATATTTACCATAGATCCACTGACTGCGCGCGATCTGGATGACGCCGTTTCTATTGAGAAACTGGATGACAATGAGTACGAGGTCGGCGTCCACATATCCGACGTATCGCATTACCTGATGGAGGACTGCGAGCTGGATAACATCGTCAAGGAGCGATCTACGTCCATATATCTGGTCAACGAAGTGATTCACATGCTGCCGCAGCCCCTTTGCATGCGCTGTTCCTTGTTGCCCGGCGAGGACAAATTCGCCTTTTCGGTATTTTGGAGGATGAATGAGGAGGGAGTCATGCTACAGGAGAAGCCAGCGTTTGTTCGCACCGTCATCAACTCGTGCACCCAGTTAGCCTACGAGCACGCCCAGAAGATAATCGACAATCCCAACAAGAGTTTCACCGACAACGACTTTCCGACCATTCTAAACGGCTTTGGGGCTGACGACATTGTCGAGAGAGTATTGTTGCTTCACCGGATCGCCAGCTCTATGCGCAAGTTGCGTTTCGACAATGGCTCCCTCACTATCAACAACGCCAAGCTGCGCTTTGTGCTCGACCCCATCAGCGGCGAGCCGGTGGCGTTCGAAGTAGAGAAGCAGCGCGAGGCGAACAGCATGATCGAGGAGTTAATGTTACTTGCCAACCAGGCGGTGGCGCGTTTTATACATGATTCTTTTCCTGAGATGTCGGTCCTTCGCAACCACCCGCCGCCACTCACCAAATCCCTGAAGGCGTTGCGGGAGAAGCTGGTGGCTCTGGGCTTCGAGCTGGACTACTCCTCTTCGAAGGCGCTCCAGGAGAGCATGGTGCGACTATGCAACGAGGCTCCCAATCCCGTTGCGATGAATGCGTGCCTCAGTCAGCTGCTTATGAAGCCAATGGCCAGAGCGACGTAGGTTACTCCTCCTTTGCATAAGGTCCTTTTCCTCACTAGCTTCCATTTCCATTTGCAGATATTTCTGTAGCGAAGGCAAAACGGAGGCAGCTGATCTCTGGCACTACGCCCTGTCCATACCGATCTACACGCACTTCACCAGCCCCATTCGCCGGTATCCGGACATAATGGTGCATCGGTAACTACTGCAGTCACTTCTCGTTCCTTGGCTTTAAAATACTGATATTCCATCTTGCATTTTAGTCTGCTGGCAGCCGCACTTAACTACTGCCCGCCGCCTAAACGTAGCCCGGACGAGCTTCACGCCTTAACGAAGCTAGCTAACGAGCGGAAGTATAGCGCTAAAATGGCCGGAGACGACTCCGGCAACTTGTTCTTTAAGCGCTTCGTGCGCAACAAACAGGTCATCCATATGAAGGCCGTGGTCATGGAGATATTTCAGCATATGATGAATGTGGTCACCCTGGAGTCGGGCCACGTCATAAGCATCAACTTTAAAATGCAGAAGGTCCTCGTCGACACGCAGCACGCTCCCAACTACATTCTGATTGCAGAGCGTAACCAGAAGCAGTCGCACAAGCTGCAGCTCCTCTCTGTGGTACCCATTCGCCTGATGATTTGGGACAATAAGCTGACCGGAGTCTTAACAATGGGAGACTCGCGTCCCCAGACGCACAAGGAACAACAACAACCCGGCGGATCCGACAATAGCCGAAGGAAACAACAGCAAAAGCAACAGCAACAGCAACAGCAACATCAACGTCACCAGCAGCAGCACCAGCAGCAGAGGATTTTTGCCATGAGGCAAAATAGCTTATAAACAGCTTTAATCCCACGACCCCAGAAACGCTCCTTTTTACTGCCCTTTCAATATCATTACTGACTATTGAGCCAAGCGATCTGCTTGGCCAAAATTATCTCTGTGATGCTAACTAACTAACGATAAACGCTGTATAAATGTATGTGGAATGTGCATTAAATTGTTAGAAATCAACCAAATTGCAGGATACCAAACATAATAAAACAACAGTCGAACAAACAGTCGTCCACTGAACTCGGCGCCCATTAGCATTGACAATGAATTCCCAATTCTGGTTTTAGCTCAGTTGTCGAGGTCTCGAACTCACGAAACAGTTCCTTTGTGCGCGCTGCTCCAGAGCGATCAGTAAGCTCACACTCACAAGGAATCGATCGCGATAATCGGATTGGGTGCTGGCTCCGGCTTTGGCTTATAAATAGGCAGAGGCGTTTTATAGTGAGCTTCAGAAGTGCCTTCGTTTCCGAGTGTAGCGCACGTATCCGACTTGACTGATATGGATTGCTTCGGAAAATTTGGTGGGTTTGACTTGGCCGTCGAATCAGCGATATTAACTAAATAATAACTAATAAACTACATTAGGACTAGCCCTCTTCTTGTTTGGAGTGGTCCAAGGCTACCCCCAGTTGGGCAGCCAAGATGAGCAGAATCCATGGCTGCTGGGACAGCAACAGAGTCCATGGCTCCGTCCGCAGACACCGGTCAGACAGCCTCAGACCCCTCTAGTCTCAGGTGCCAGCAGCAGCACGACCACTACTGCACGTCCGACCACTCCGTCGCCTCAGTACCTGGAATGCCTGCAGACCTGTCCCGTGACCAGCGAGTATAATCCCATCTGTGGCAGCGACAACAACAACTACTACAATCAAAATAAATTCAACTGCGCCAAAAGATGTGGCTTGAGTGAGTAAAGATCAACTGCTACCTGGTCACGATCTGATGCTCGTCCTCCTCTCCCCTCACAGATATCCAGCGGGTGCATCAAGGAATTTGCCGGCGCTAGTGCCAGGAAGAGCACCTGGAGCTCGACATCCAGCATCCAGCTGGTTGCCTATGTCTTGTTCAATCGAACGTCAGCCTAGTGACGTCAGCGAATAAAATGAAATACACAAACATTGAGTCGGTGATCGTATCTCTATCTCTGACTTTTGAAAGGCCGACTGCCGACCCCCAGCTTATTCCGAATCCAACGCTCTCGAGTCACTGCGACAGTCGCAATCAGGTTGTTTGTATGCTTGGTTGCTCCACAATACTTATATTCTATAGTTTCCATTGTTCTTCGATCTTTATTGTAAAATAGAGGAGATGGTTCGTTTGTACAGTAAGTCGGAGGCTACATAGCCTCGCTTTAAACTCGTCTAAAACCTTCTGGTCATCACTCCTCCCGCAGCTTTTGTTGCCCTGTTTTGCTCCATGCTGGTGCTGGTGCTTAGCGCACCAGTGGAATACTCGAATCCCAAGTCCCAGGTGGAGTACATCACCAATAACGAAAAGCCGAGTGCTGTCAACGCATTCCCCAACATCGTGCCAATCACGCGCCCGCCTCTCGTTACCCAAGCCGCTCCTTCACCGCCGCCCAACTCCAAGAACTTTGCGTATAATCCGATGACGCAGACCTGGACTCTCATTAAACCGGGCGAAGAGCTGCCCAGTGAGGATACCCTCGTCTGGAACCAGAGCAATGACAAATGGCTTACCTAGGGACTCCCCAAAAAGACGCATTTTGGGCCCCATACAGGCGATTTAATTTAAGTTACGTGAAAATTAAATATATTCCGATCATTCTTCAGCGATGGTGTCGGTGTGTATTGTGATTGGAGGCCACCGATTGTCCCTGCTGCCTCAGGCGGCACAGTTCATCGGCGCTGTAGTTAAGTTTGCGCGTGGCGTTCTCCGAGAATCGCTCAAACTTGATCACCAGTTCCCCCAGCTGCGTCTTGATCGCCTGCACCTCAGCTTGCACGGCGCTGAGGACATTTGCCTGGTTTTTCAGCTGGACCGGACCCTCCTGCTCTTGGCGCAACTGCTGCGGCACATTGGTGGCGGATCGGGGGCGCAGCAGCTCGTGCATGTGAAAGAGATTCTGGGGCGTCTTGCTCGGGACCGCATACGTTGGCTCCGGCTGCAGGGTCTCCCTCGAGGGTGGTTCCTGCTGGCGCTGCAGACTACGGCTGAAAAAGTTGTAGTTATTCTCGAACTGGCGCCGGCGCAGACTCTGGTTCCTATCGCGCCGCTCGGCCACCAGTTTGTAAATGTTCACCTTTATATCTTCGGGCAACTGATTGTCCCGAGGGTCGTTGGGTCGGATGGTGAACTGCAGCTTGTCACGGGAGGTGCGCAGGAGAGCGCTTCGCTTGCACAACTGGATCAGGTTAGTAGGCGCACTCCGTAGCAGGCGCGAAAAGAAGAGGCTCTCCAGGCGCGAGACCAGTTCCGCCTGGCGCACCAGCCGGTCTAGGGTGGCGCTGACCTGCAGGCCTTGGATGTCGCTGACGGCCAGGCCCACCATTAAATTGGTCAAAATTACTGTCACCAGCAACACGAAGGACAAGAAAATTATATGAGCGGTGACCGGGAACTTTACGGCGTAGTTCCCGTAGAATATGTCCTCGAACTCCAACTCGCCGGACATCATGGTGATGGATTTTAAGAACGTCCAAGTGATGTTCTCGAAGGCAGGGTAGTCGTTAAAGAGCACCGCGAAGCTGAGGCCGAAGGCTACCAGCAGACATATGTAGGCCATAAGAAATTTGCCAAAGTTGACGGCCACTAAAAGGATAAAGTTCTTTGCAGGATTAACTCTCTAATAAGATACAAGAAACTGTCAGGATTTCATAACTCTCACAATACACTTACCTTTAGTGAACATTTGAACGTAAACGCCAAATATGGGAAAGCGACCAACTAACATCATGAGCTCCAACCAGACGAGCAGGATTACCACAGCTGCCACGTGATGCTGCCAGACGGGCACCGCGAGCAAGTCGCCGGTTTGGAGGATCTTGGGTGAGACGCATAGCAGCACTCCGAAGACAATGGTCCACTGCAGCCAGTTCTCCCAATACTTAGCGTAGCCGTGCAAGCCGTGCGCCATTTGAAACACCTCCTTGCCCAGTAGGATAAGGTTCAGGACTATCACTAGGTACCCAATGGTGGATACGTAACCCGGAGCCAGACACTCCTCACCCTCCTTGCAGCATCGGACGAAGACCCGTATCACGTAGAGAGTAAAGAGAAGCACGAAGAGCGTATGGTAGGCCAAGCTCATGAGGAAGAACTTGCGAATGCGTCGCCACTTGAGGAAGAGAAACGTCTCGCAGAGCGGGTGCATCAGGATTCGCTTCTGGCCGACCTCAATCAATGAGAGCAGCAGCTCCGTTTCGCCGCGCTCCATCGACGAACTGGGCACCAGAAGCCTGAAGTCCAGCTTAATCTGACAGTCCACGTCGCCGATTTCGTGGTCATTTGCCTTTATGGAACGGTCTAATTTCTGCATTAGCTTTGGTATTATCTCGGGAGTGCGACGCACTATGAAGGACAGCGCCGAGACGTGTCCGTCGGTGCGGGCTGTTATATCAGCTCCGTGCTCTGTGAACGACGAAATGGACACATTAGCTAAGCTGAAGCACCTAGCCCCTTAATTCCAATACTTGCCAATGAACGTGTACACACAGCTACTGAACTCGTTGAGGGCTGCAATGTGGAGCGGAGTATATCCGTAATTATCAGCCTGCAAGTAAGAATCTTGGCTTAAATATCTTTCGAGAATATTATTATGTATATTATTAAGTCATATCCTAGTTTCTAACACGTTGATGTATGTACACCTGTTTAAATAATAACCGAACAATGTGGCTGATATTGCTTAAAGATTTTTGTCCCTTCCACTTTGTAAACTGTGGAAAGAAACCTATTAAGAAGACATGAAGAACTATTTATAGCCATATCCCTCGATTTGTTTTTATGACTTTGCTCAGAATATGTTTTAAAAACAGATTTATGCGACTTGAATTTCATTATTTTTGGCAATTTAATTAGTTATAGTCAGTCATTTGTAAAATAGTGTAAAATATTGGTAGGAAAACCATTACCAAGAATGCATTAAAAAGTTGTTAAAATAGTTTTGAAAAAATTCAAGCGCTCTAAATCTGACCCGCCGCCACCTGACCCACCTTATTCACATCCGCCCCCGCCTTGAGCAGGGCGTTGCAGCAGTCCAGGCATCGCGATTGCTTTACAATAGCCGCGTGCAGAGCTGTTCGTCCGTCTCGGTAGACGGCGTTCACATTGGCTCCATACGTGATGAGGAGATCGACGGTACCGATCGACTGCGATAGACAGGCCAGGTGCAGGGGCGTCTGGTGGCTGGCGTTGCGACAATCCACCTCGGCACGGTGCTCTAAGAGCAGGCGAGCGCACTCAACATAGTCGTTCTCCGCAGCCAAGTGCAACGCCGTGACCTTTCCCTCGCCAAACTGCGATCGGACGTCGGCGTTGTGGTCGAGGAGTAGCTGCACACACTTGGCGAATCCCGCGGCGCTGGCCGTGTGCAGAGGCGTCTCTGTGTAGACCTGCGGAGTGTTCGGATCGGCGCCGTACTTCAGCAAGATCTCGGCGCACTGCACCGCGTTGACATCGATGGCATAGTGCAAGGCGGAGCGCTTTTCGATGCCGATGTTGATGCTAGCCTTGCGTCTTAGCAGCAGGAGGATGCACTCGACGCTCTTAGAGCTAATGAGAAAACGCTTAATTAGTCACATATGTGAGAAGTGGGGCCAGCATATGACCTTACTGCCAGCCACTTACCTGGCCGCACAGTGCAGCGATGTTACCTCCTTTTTGGCATCCCAGCGATTCGGGTCGGAGCCGTGGTCGAGCAGAACTTTGGCTATGGGGGCGTTAGCGCGACTGCAGGCGAAGTGCAAGGGCGTTCGGCCACGGCTGTCTGTCGCGTTGGGATCCGCGTTGTAGTGGCTCAGCAGATACTGGATGTTCTCCACGCTGCCAAACACCGAGCAACAAATCAAAGCCAGGCTACAGTCGCTGGAGTCGGCCATAAGTTCTGCGGGATTCTATGAGTCAGTACTACGGAAGAGGAGTGTGGTGAGTTTACTTACCCAGAAAACAGCCGGACCTGACCATTTCGAGGACATGCTTGGCTCTCGGAGTCGCGGTCAGCGTCTCCTCGATCTCCTCGAGCTCCCAAAGGATCTGGTTTTGTTGTTGGCGTGCAAATATCTCATGGGCCTCGTCGCTGAATACCCCCGCGCTATTAGCCTCGCTTGAGATGCTGCGCTTGTCCAGCAGCAGGTCCACGTCCGCCGCCTGGTCGCTCTCCGAATTCCATTTTAGGTCGTTTTCCTGCCAAATTGAGCTATGAGTTTGTGGTGGGGCGGGTTTGGGGCCGGGGGCATATAGGTCACTTACGATAATCGAGAAGCGCACGTTCTCCATCTTCGAGCCGCCACTTCTGCTGGAGACTATTTGTTTACACTCTCGTCGTCCAAACAATAATAAACTTTCGGTTGTGCCGACCGCAGCTGGCTCCAGCTGCCGAGTGGTCCCGATCCCGATCCGATCTGTCGCTCTCTTCCCGATGTTCGATCGAGGGTCAATTACTTATCCGCGGAGCTGTGCGGATCGTCAATAACTCATTGGTGTGCCGATAATAATGACTCCGAGTCCGTTCCGTTCTGCCCCTAATTACTGTGATCTCTTGTGCGCCTCACAATTGTGCGGATTTGTTTATTTGGAAATCTGGATATCTAGATCTTGCTTCGCACCACTGGCAATATATCTGCTAATTTCTCACGTTCACAGTCGTACTCCCTCGTATAACCTTGCCTCCCCCTTTGGAATTTGCGATCTTGCCGCTCTGTGCCCCGTTATTTGCATCCGCGACCGACGCCAACGAAGTTCCACGGAGAACTGATCGGTTTGCAACATGGGGAGAAGTGCTCCAGGTGTCGGCAATGTGTGGTGCGCCTCTCTGTGCGGAATGTAAAACACTTGCGTGAACCGAACTGCACGTCGGCTCATTAAACTTATGGGTATTTGAATCGCCCGCCATAATGTAAGCTGCATTTTCAATTCTCCTGGTGTTCTTTAGGGTGTTTTGTTGTCGCAAATATTTTGGAGGTGAAAAGTCGAAATACTTATTGCATCAATTGTCATTCAAATTCTATTATTAATGAACAATTTATTTATATTCTACTTCTACAGGAACTAGTTTGAGTAGCGATGGCTAATGACGGTCATCAAGAAGATTCTTTGTGGAGTCAGAATGAAATTATGCCAAATGATTTCATAAATTAAAAAACAAAATAAAAAAAAACATTAATGCGTCGATACAATAGTCGGAACCAACCATCGATATATTGCAGAAATTTTGAATCGATATTTTTCCACCCCTAATATCTAAGAAAATATAGGAAATCAATTTTAAATAACAATTTGCAGCCTTATCCCTGCAAATCGGTTAAGTGTCGGGACGACATCTAATCCTCACACATTGGGGCTCACTTTTAAAGCTTTTTCTTCATTCCTGCTACTTGCAATGAGCGACGAAGTCGATTCAAGCGCAGGTACTATAGACGCGTAGGTTGGAGAAATCGATTTAGCCGGATCGTGTATTACGTTTATGCGATGAATTTCATCTGTTCATTAATGCATGAAATTAAAATTGCCCCTTATGATCTTAAAAATCCAGCAGAATGCATTGAAAATTTCTAATACCAAGTTTAAGGGATTTTATTAACAAATACATAAGTTATTTAACTAAACATTACCTTTGGGTTGCGCGGTACAGACGAATACATGACATGAAAGTAACGGCGTTGCCAGACTGTCAAGCATTTTACGAAGCGATTACTGCATGAACGCAGTGTATAAAAGGCTGTGCGCGATGGCCGCCCTTCACAGTTACTTGGTGTGCGTTGACAAAATATGTCACAGTAGTTACGGAGCAGTAACAGTAAAGGTGTGTGTGTATATCAAAATTCCCAAAATCATTTTCTCGTGTCGTCGCTAAACAAAGCACAATTAAATCGCTAAAATGGTGGCAGTTGCGTACTTCGACGATTGTGATGCCAACGAGCCCAAGACGCTGACGGATTGGGTGCGTAATTTTCGTGTCAAGCGCCAGAAGATGCGTCGCAAGCTGAGGGGCGCTGGCAGCGACCTGCGCGTGAACGCAATTTTGTCGACGGCCCTGCTTCACGCGGAGCATGAACTGCGTAGAAAGCAGCAGGAACGGTTTAGTCGCTGGCTAGAAGTGCAGACCAAGTTCGTGCCTCATGGCAGGACACACTGCGGCAGTGACGCCCAAGAGGCCAATGCCAAAGCTAAGGCAGAAGCGGAGGCAGAGTGTGAGCGACGCGAGCTCGAAAATAATTTGTGGAGGAGCGAGCTCAGTGGCCTCGACAATTTCATGCGCAGCCTTAGTAGCAATACCAACAACGGTCCCAGCCACAGCAACAATAGCAACAGTTACGCGGGCAACAACAACAACCAACACAGCTGCGCCATTGCTGCGGCC
Source organism: Drosophila pectinifera (assembly GCA_008042775.1). Lineage (NCBI taxonomy): Eukaryota > Metazoa > Arthropoda > Insecta > Diptera > Drosophilidae > Drosophila > Drosophila pectinifera. Next base: position 24,737 of record VNKC01003083.1, read on the forward strand.
AGCTAGAACGAGACGACTATATGGTGGCGAACTATGTGTGTGTGTGTATACGTCACTGTCGTATACAGGCACAAAATGTTACATCTGTCGAAACATTTCCCTTTTCGTCGCCGTTGCCTTAGATTTATTTATTTATTGTTAAACTAGTTTTATTACGACAACCAATTTCTCATTTGCAGTCGCAAACATGTGCAAGGCTGTTATAGATTGTAATGAAAGAGTGAAGGATTGGAAGAGTGGGAGAAGACGCCTAGCCTTCGATTCGAAAATGGTATGAGTCATGGGCGCTGCTCCAGAAATCCGTACGATACGTCACCAGAAAGAGCCTTTGGTCCCGGATCACACTTTGTTGGTAAATCAGTATACTATTTTTACCTATTTAAGTTAAATACGTAGTCTATAACTTGTGGAGAAACCAAAGGTCGCGCGAAATTTTCCTTTTTCAATATAACGTAATTGGGTAGACAGAGACAAAGAGTTTTGCGTTACACACGCACGAGCGCCGTGTATATGTATTGGTGCGTGTGCGCTTGGGTTATTTTTGTGTATACCAAGATCAGCTAAATACATCCATAGCTTTGTGGTTGTCCGATTGTGTTGAAATTCGTCATCGCCATTTCTGGGACTTGTGGGAGATGTAGTACCTACTGATTCACATTGAATTTTTAGTCTTGACAACCGCAAGTGAAACTGCATTAGAAAAGTGTAGAGTAATTAAGAATGCTAGCCCATAATTGTACGTAAAGTAAGCAAACAGAACTGATATGGATTAAGCTAAAATAAACTATAATGTATTAAACAAATGAATCACTGTTGAAATCACTGCTGCCTTATTTATTATTTACCCCGAATATGTCACTAGGCAACAACCCAATACAAACCCTACCGCTTGCCATAAACCTGCATCTATAATCGATTTTGTTTTCCAGTTTCCTGCTCCTCGAACGTTAATGGCAACGCTGAGGAGGAACGGAATACTAGACAACAAACACTACGTACTGTGTCGCTGAATCCGACAGCGAACAGAGCCAGAGTCAGTTACTGGCGAAGAAGAGTCCTCGAGTTACTGAGTGAGTCTCCACGTCTGTCCGAGTCAACCCCACCACTACCGCCTGGCAGGGAGATCCGCAAACAGCCGCCGGAGCAAGGAGCAGCAGCAGCAACCACCACCGAGTCTCCTCTGCACGACTGACCATTGTCAAAGCCAAGGCAGCGACAGGACAATGGGGACAAGGCGGAATGCGCGCGGCAGCAGCTCCTCCAGCTCTCATCAGCTTACCTGCGTTTGACGCTCTCGTGCCCGTGCCGGGCTGCTATCACCAACTAGCAACTACCAACTACCACCACCTATCTGCATAGAACGCTTCGCAGTTGCTGACCACCACACCCATCCACACAGATACACGGTATTTGGTATATCAGCTGCGAACACAATATTGCCTTTTAAACAGATTCACAGCGAAAACAGCACAGCATCGGATCATGAGTCGGAGAGATAACATTCAACCAGTTCCACGCATCACGATTCTTCGCATGTCAGCCGTTTGGAATACTTCTTGTTCTCAAGTTCTACTGGGGCTGTGGTAGCCGTCTCCGTCTTCACTTAGCGCACCTTGTTGGATCTACTCTCTTCTTTCAGCCCTTACGATTTGGCCCCTAGAAACTCGCACCCTTATCTCCTAATCTTTGGGCTAGTCCCAGGCCGATCTAAATCTTTGTAGCGGCACGTCACAGTTGAACGGTTCCTGTGAGTGCCAGTGCTCCACGCTCCAAAAGTTGGATGTCTTGAAGAGTTGAGGTTTGAGCTGAGCTGAGCTGCGGCCAAGAAATCGAGTCTCAAGAGGCACGCGTGGGATCTGAGTTAGTAGACCACGCACGAGCGTCACTTTTCGTTTATTTTTTTTTGTAGCGATGCAACGCAGTTGAGCGGTGCCTGCGAACATCCTTATGAAAGAGCAAGGCAAAAGCGGGAGCGTGACCGGTTAAGGAAGAGGAGGATGCCTCAGGTCTCTAGCCGAGTTCTTGGACTCGAAGGCCTTTACCTAAGCACCATCGATGGGCCGACAAACGCCATGCGTAAATCGTTCTTGATACCTAATCCGATCAAATGCTCCCGTTTAAATTATTTTTTAGCGCGCCTTACCAGGCGGATAACATGTAAATCACTTTCCGTATGTCGAACAAACTGTTTTTGTATTGTAGCGATGTGGCAGTAGAATGCGCCTGCCCATTCCATTCGTCCATAGCCGAATGCAACAGCGAAACCCTCGACCACTCCGAACAGCGCTAACCTCTGGCAACGTTGAGACCAATACGCAATATGCATTATACATGCACTGTCGACCGAAGTTTCTTTCTCCTTTCCCTTAAGAACAGCAGCGCCTCATTAATGTATTCGTTACAGACAGTGTCCAGTGCAGACAATCGCCGTTGCGATATATCACAACACTGTTGATTCACCCGTGCACCGTGCCCTGTGCACTTTGGCCGTTTCGAAAACGTACCGAGAACATATAGCAAAATTTCTTGAGGCAATGGGAATCAAATGCCAACTTGAAAGCAATAACACCAACACTCAGTCGTTGCAGTCCAACATCCATACAACACGACGAATTCGAATTGAAGCGCAGCGCAGGTCAGGGCTGAACCCAACTAGATCCCGCTTACACATGTTTTTCCAGCATTGTTCGTGGCCAGGATGTGGACGTGTTGGCTTGGGGCGTTAAGAGACTCGGCCCGCTTCCGTAGCTCCCGTAGGACCCTTCGACCCTTCGAAACTGCATCATTTCGTCCATCAGAGTGAGAACGCTTAGCAGTCATAAATTTCTTGTTTACATTCTTGCAGCGGTGTCGCACAGTTGAGTGTGCCTGTGGGCACTGATTTGGCTATTAGCTATACACGAAGCAAGCGAGCGAGGGCAAGCGGCGTCGCTCCAGCTCCTAGCTGGCCGAGTCTACGGCTGTGCTGCTGCAAATCGTTAAAGGGAATCCAAAACGATGCATCAAGTCCATCCAGTTAGGCTTCTCTTAGCTAGCAAAGAACAAAAGAACAGCCGCCACTGCAACGACAACCTAACGAATCTATTGCTACAGCTGCCACAGCTACTGCGAACGAGCACATACGTCGAGTGAACATCGAGTATAGCCGCAGAACGCACACAAGCAAGCAAGAAGAAAAGGCGTTCCGTCGCCCGTGCTGATTGTGTAAGAAGATGTAAACCTAACTTTTTACATTGCAGCCATCTCATGTCCTCTGCCAATGAGGGGGGCTGCTGGTATGAAACCCATCACGTGGCAGTGCCCACACAGCACAGAGCCTCTCGATGCGATGACCGGAACGCCGCCTGCGGTGAGACCAGACCTGGCGCGCAGTCCAGCCCCAGCTGGGCGCCTATGGGACCCGAGTCCGACCAGTTTCCGGCGCCTGGCGCCGTGAAGTGTGCTGAGCTGAGCCTAAGCACGTACTGCATTGCACCGCACAGATATATGTGCGTTCGGTCCACGCTAAAGGGAATCAAATGCGTTTGGACCGAGAGCCGCTACACCGTACCACCACCAGTATTCGCTGAGAAGTGAGCTGATGTGTTGTCGTTGTTACAGGGCTGCTGCTGCAGCTGCGCCAAGGGCAAGGCATCCTCGCCTAGCGCCCCTAACTATCACTTGTCACTTTCAGCGATCGGCGAACGAACAGTGATCGATCAGCGTTAAGAGGTTGAACGTTGACGTCCGAAAGCAGATCTGAGCAGAAGCTAACGACGCGTAGCTAGAGTCGTTCATCGCAAATGGGAAACGACTGCGATTAGTGTTCAAGCATCCGAATCGAATCCGAGTCAGAAGATGTGCAGCAGCAGCAGTTGGAGACTATCGGTCAGTCCAGACAGACAGCCTAGCCGAACTCGAGCAGAGCACAACAAAGGAGACGCACGCAGCATGTCGATCACCTCCAGTGTCCAGGGTTGTCGTTTTGCTTGTACTTTCCTTTCGTAGGTAGCCCAGAATTCGAGAAACCCATATCCGTATCGCAAAGGGAATCAAAGCGATTAGTGTTCGAAGACCGAGCTGGGCGACCATTGCGTCGTGCCTTAGCTCCGCCAGTTGAGCCCTTAACTCCTGGCCCGCCGATCAACAGACCGCAAAAGGGAATCATTTGCGAGGTGGTTACTACAGAAGTCGAACTCCTCGGCCAAGTTCTTCGCTTCAGCACAAAAATCGTAAAGGGAATCAATACGATGTACAACGACAGCGGCAGGCAGGGTCCCCAAGCCACAAAACAAACAAGGTATATGAGCAGAGTTCCTTCTAGTTCGGTCCATTTCCGCTTCCCAGGAGTTCCACTGACAATCTATCCCGTGCACGTGTCTAAATCTCAGTCTGGCACCAACGCCAGGCGCACCTTCAAAAGCCTACTCGTTAAGTTGGTCTCAAAGGGAATCCAAGAGACACGCGCCCGCGGTACAGCCGACCGAAGTCCACATTTACTTTGTTTTAGTTTCCTTAAACCTATGTCATTGCAGCATATTGATCCATGTAGAGAGAGACGATTTCAGTCCCCTGGATAATCATTGATCATCTACTGCATTACCATGCACAGACTCAGACAACTTAATTTTGATGTTTTTATTTCTAAATGAATTGTTAATCCAGTATAAGATATTGTAAACTCTGATTATGTAAACCTGTGTCCTAAGAACCAGAGGTTCAATCCTACTACCCCGAAGAGTGCAGCAGGGACCAATTAAATAGGAGCACCATTCTTAGAGCAATACCCGTGGCTATGATGAGGAGAGGTAACGAATGCGGACAGATGCCGACAGATGCCGACAGATGCGTTTTCCACCTACATTTCAAAGCAGTCAGCTGTGAGCAGGGAGCCGTGAGAGCAGCGTGCGGTGGCTTTCAATCATTTCGATTCCTTCGACCGAGCAATGTGTATGCTGTTGTTATCTTCGAGGCCTCTTAGGACAAGTGAGGAGTGTGGGAGCAGTTCGCAAGTTTTCAATCATTGCCTACCTTCGAGCTTACACTTGGATTTCCATCCGTGGCAGATGAGGGAACAGCATTCCTGCATTCGTACTTCAGCAGCAATTCAATGGGTTCAATCCACCTAATTCACATCCTGGGTATACTTGGAACCGACTAAAACTACCACACACTACGTAGGAGCACACGCTTTTGTTAATTTTTGATGCGAGGATCGACCACCCTTCATAATCTTCGAATGGAGCAGCTGGTATCATTCTTCGCCATTTCCATCGACCACCAAGAGTGCACTTTGATCTCGTACCACTGGCCTAGCCTGGCCTGGGATGATAGCTTCCTGATTCTCTGCTGTTATCGGCACTGACCGGCGGCTTCACTGCCTACCCCTTCTTCGCACCGATGCTGCAGTCGGACTAGGATTCACTTATCGTTTCGGTGCACACTGGTCGATTACATTTCTCTGTGAGGACCCTTCGTGATGATATTGTTTGGATTAGTTAGAGGATTATACGATTCATTCTTCAAATGAACGGCGGCGTGGGAGTAAGAGCAATCGAACGGTTGACAGCGGCGTGGGAGATAATTGGACGGCGGCGTGGGATTTTCATAACCCTATACCGGACGACGGCGATGGATCCTTTGTAGCGACTGCGGCGTGGGAGGGCAAGTTTCACAACGTGGGACTATTAGGGCGATTAGGCGAGGGCGTTAGGGATAGGACTAGGACATTCGACTGGGAAATTGCTTCAAGGGCAACCACTGACGGCGGCGTGGGAAACGAATTTCGGCGAGGGATGCCTAAGTTTCGACAGCGGCGGGGGAGAGGTTTTCACGTGACGGCGGCGAGGGAGTCGGTGGCTCTTGACGGCGGCGTGGGATGCTCCAGACTAATCTTGACGGCGGCGTGGGACTAATGGACTGCGGCGTGGGAACCTTTGACGGCTGCGCGGGATCCTCTTCGGTTACAGATTATCGGTTGTATTCCAGAGATATTGGGATGCGCTGTCTGCACTTTCACATCGTTCTCATGCCCGTGGCGCTTCATTTACTGATTGTTCAAAGCTGATATACTTGATAGATGCCGTGATCAGCGTGATCACCGCCCCCAATATCCGCACCCTTGACTCAGCCCATCTATGGAAACTTCATCATTTGTATAACCATTTATTTAACGCTTCTGGAATACCGGAGAACAACCCCTATATGCTGATGATTCGATTGCTAGCAGCTCGATTTGCGCAATAAATTGTTGTTTGAAAAAAATGAAATCCATCAGTGTGTTATTGGGATGGAATATCTGGTATCTGTCAAGAGGGGCAAATGTGGTTAGATGGAGAGGTTCGCATACGGATTGTTACTCTTTCCGCGCCCCCCGAAGGCTGTCTGATTGTATGTTGGGTAGAAGGTCCCATTTCCATGGTTTCCGAGCCCAACTGCTGGCGTGCCTATCTGAGTCTGCGGAATATTGGGCAGGAACCAGCCACCTGGCTGTGAAGAATTGCTGCCTACCCAGCCACTTGACCCGTATGCGGTTTGCGCAGGCGCTATGACTTGTGCTGGTGTGTCGTAAGCGTATTGGTTGTTCCGGTTCTGAGTCGGCGGTGGAGCTTGGAAAGCAGGTTGGTAATTCTTGCCAGGGACACTCCAGTTGGGCGCAACAGAGGCTCGGGTGAAATTGGTGACGACGGGTCCAGAGGTCCGATAGGTCGACTGATTGTATACACCGCCGTGAGTGAGGGCAGGCGTATAGTGCGTCGTGTTGGATCGTCGATGTACTTGGTTGGTCACTCGAGCTTCTACCATGGACTGGAAGTTTAGATGACCAAATAACAGAGCTGGATGATGGTAACCACCAGCGGGTTAGACGAAACTTGTTAGCGATTCTGCATATATAAAACCTTTACCCAAAATAATGGTTATAAAGTGGTTAGACGACAGCATCCTGAGTGTGATCTACTCAAAAATCCGATCGGAACTGCCTACAAAGCATGTGCGCCTCGTTATCAGGTTTGTTTTTGAAACAATATAAATGTATATTACTCTCGTATATATACACTCCGGTATTCTTTAGTTTTAGTGCGCCTTGTTTGTCAGCGTCACTTATCAAAATTCTTATCAAAATTCCGTGAACTGTGAATCTCGAAAGATGTTGCTCGTCTTTTGTCACTCGAATAGACAATACAATACAATTTATATAAAAAAACCTCGTTCAGTTTTTGTTCTTTTTTTGTGCTAAGAAATGTGGCTTAAATTTTGTTGGAAAGATTAGGGAATGCATCCAGGAACGGTTATAAACTGTTATAAAATATGTTTACACAGAGTATAGCCCTACTGCCGCTTTTTGTGACCTTGTTGTTGATACAAAAACATTTGCAGTTTCCAATTTAAAAAAAATGGCTCAACAAATTTAATATAATATACGGCATTTGGCTGTCATTCCATTTTTGGCCAAAATATGCTGTTAAGAATATATGTATTTTTGGGTCTATAAATCGGTTTTTTATGTCATAATTTTTAGGACAACACATTGTTAAAAGTATTCATAACTAAGCCAAAACAGCCCTAAACTCAATTCGAAAAGCAATTCTATACTAGTTTTTTTGTAATTAATAAGTCTGCATATTTAGTTTAAAAATAATTTTTTTTATCAATTTTTGAAAATTTTCATGATGTGATGAACGACAATTATGGTTTTATTTATTATTTTATTCGCCCGCAACGAGAGACGTAGAAACCAACAAACAAACAAACAAAAAGCAAGCACATACATACAAGAGACGAAAGCTAAAACAAACAAACATATTATTGCATAAACTTAACTTGTAAGTATAAATATTAATTAAAATTATAATATAACACTGCAGAACAACAACAACCAGAAGAAGCAACTACACAGCAAGCAACCGAGCGAGCATCAACTATTGATATTTGATGATAAATAAATAAATATAAAAAGGAAATAAATTTCAAAAATTACAACAAAATACAAGTGTTATTATTGGGGTTGATTCTTGTGTTTCTAGCAAGTTTTAGAGCTTTTCAAGCGAGGCATTTCAATAGAAGGCAAGACCTGCAATCGAAATAATGCATGTTTTATACCATCTAAATCTTTGGTAAGTCCATATGTATATACATATATATGTAAGCGGAGATCAGAGCATCGTTGCCCTATGGTTTTTGTAATAATGTCTTAACAATGTTGTAGGAATGTTGTTGTTGTAGGCATCTACCAGGTGGGAACTTTGACTTTTACCAGTACAAATTAATCAATTCATGATTTCAGGCACCAGGCGAGCATAAGGCAGCAGAAGGCCTATTAATTGAGTGCTAAGATATGTACATTTTAAAAGTTTATAACAACTCTTGAGTGCCTTCCCTGTGTCTCTGCATACGATATACCAATGTGGTAAGCGCTCAGATCAGTGCATCGTCGCTCTATCCCCTTTTTAAATTTTGAAAAAATGTCCAACATTTTTGTGTTCCATATTTAATATTAATTAATAATAATTAGCCCTAAACTCAATTCGGAAAGCAGTTCTATACTAGTTTTTACGTAATTAATTAGACTGCATATTTAGTTTACATATACTTTAGTTTGTAAATTTTTGCAAATTTAAATGATGTAACCCCTTTTAAAACTTTGAATAAATGACCAAAATTTTTGTGTTCCATATTTTAATTTTAAATATTAAAGATTTTAACGACGAATCGGACAATATACGGCATTTGACTGTCATTCCATTTTTGGCCAAAATAAGCTGTTAGGAAAATATGTATTTTTGGGTATATAAATCGGCTTTTTATGTCATAAATTGTAGGGCAACTCATCGTTAAAAATATTCATAAGACCTCAAGTATGCGGATATTTGGGTCCTTAAATCGGCATTCTTATATCCTAATTTTTTAACAAATCAAACTTAAGAATATCCGTAACTTGG
>VNKC01003087.1:2489-17131 GCA_008042775.1 Drosophila pectinifera
TCTCCGACCTCATAAAGTATATATATTCTTTATCTTCGGTACGTATATGATATAAATACATTTATACAAAAAAGCTCTAAAATTTTTTTTACATTAAAGTTCTTCTATCTCCATCCCACTTGCCCACGCACTCAGATAATTTGAATCTTTTTAAATTTGCTTAATTAATTTATTTGCTTAATTTTTGCGTTGTTTCTAGATTTTTTATTATTAAAGTCGATCGGAGTTGTCGTTTTAAAGAGAAGGTGTGTACTTTAATCCATTTGGGCTGGATGTGCTACTTTAAAACGAATTTAAATTTTAGCTAAATGAAGCTTTGCATTAGCTTTGTTTACCGTGTTTCTCAGAGTCGACCTTATAGGTATGTATATGACTCCTGCGTTGAGAGCTTCTTATATAAATCTTGTTATTGTTAATTAATTGATTGCCGTTCGTTGCACTCTCACTTGTTCGCGACAGCTCGGCCAATCCTATATTCGGATCGTCCTAGCATCGGTCGTCTTCGTCTTTAGCTTAGGAATAGTGGAACACAACAGGTTCCTCTTGTCGGATGAAAACACAGAACAGTATTAAGGTCGTGAAAACTGTATTCCGGGGATATTTTTAAAGACCAAGAGATCATTTTCAAAAACCTTGACAACTTCGGAGGTATTTTGGTAACATAGTTCTAGCTTGCGGGACTCGGCTGTAGCAGCCGATTCCTTTTCAATGAGTACGAGATCACCTGTCGAAAAAATAAAAAAAGATATTATTTCGAGTTGAACGTTTCCTTCCATATGGCGCTTTTGCAAGCGTTTTTAGCAACAGACTTATTTCGGTTGTCAATAGCAGAGTCTTTTTTCACTCCCTTTTTCAATCAGAGCTCCTAAACTCGCCATTAACTTACTTTAATTATTGCTGTTGGAAACAATGCCAGCGTTAAAGTCATACAAGTAGACAAGTAGATCTTATATTTTGGAAGATTTAAATAAATACTCGCTGGTACATCCATTGCTATTAAAATGTTTAAGGTATATTGAGCATCATCAGCTTCGTTTGGCTTTCAGTTTTAAAATATGTCTTGCTTCATTGATGGTATCAATAAAGAACATAATTTGCTTGACAGAATGAACACTTAAATTAGAAAGTTCCGTCAGGCGAATTAAGTGCTCCGTGAAATATTTACGATTGTTTTCATACTTCTAGGTTAGAAGTTCCCAAGAAAACAGAAATTGACCTGCACGTGCCAAAATTTCTGGTTAAGGTAGATGTGATCTACTTTACACCACATTTATCATTAAATCTACGCTTGTCAGCAACTCCCTACGTTGCTCATCTAGAGTTTTTCCACAACCCATGCGATTGCAAGATATGAAAGCAACACCGTTCAAATTAGTCCGTGCTGCTCCGAAATTTTACTGCGCAAGTCCGTGCCTTAATTTTAGATTGTGTACAGATGGGGTTTTATTGCCCACGAGGTAACTCCACCATTTTGCAAATATTTCATTTTATTTAAAATGAGAATTTTTTCTTTCGATTCCTGATTGCTAAAGGTTGGTATAAAATTGTCGTATTTCGTCTACTAGATACTTGCTTGTTTAACAGAGCGCAATCTGTTTTCAACGAATGTTTATCTCAAGGTTTTTGACACTGAAACTTGTACCCGTATAAATAGATAGATTAGACCTTAGAAAAGATTAAAGCAGAAAAGTCGAAATCCTGGTACTTGTAAGTTTTTTTAACTGGCAACACTTAGTCAGTTGAAATGCAACTCAATGCCAATCAAATTCTTGAAGGATGTCTACATCTACAGCCATGGTTTACAATTATGTTACTGTATAGTTACGCAGAGATCCATTCAATTTTTGCAATATGTATGCGATCGGACAATTGTTGAAAGTCATCGCACTGCGCATGGATGCTTCGCTTTGTATTATAAACGGGTTTTTATAGTGAGGGCGTTTTTTATACTAATCGCTTATAACTTATAACATGATAATTACATTTTGATCTCCAGAATTTACGAAATCTCATTGCTGAGCGGTTTCCTTATACGAACATGATTTTCGGTTTAATGTAAATAGCTTAAACGAATAAATAGGATCACACTACAAGAATATTTCTAAATCGATCAAACAGTCAACATGTTCCATTCGATGAGAGCTACGATGCTCTACTGTATATAAATACTCATGCAGGGAAAATCCCATTGAGCTACCTTCTAAGGAAATACTTGTAACTAACTAATAGTTGGGTAAACGTGAAATCGGTGACCAGCATAAAGTTAATGCCCAGAATATCACTTTGTCGCTTTGAATTGCTTTCTGACTTTTTGGATGAAGGTTTTCTCCACTATAAACAACGTTACGCTCCTACTTGTTACTTACATTGTTTTGATGTTATCGCGATCGATTAAAATAGATTTAAATAAGAATTTGATAAATAGAGAAGAGAAACACCGTTAATGTTGGTGTTGTTTTCTTGAGCTTCGTCTTCGTTACCTTTGCCTTGTTTGACTCTCTTGAGAGTCTCTTCGCCCTTAATCAATTATCGCTTACATGCACACAAACGTTTATAAATAGATTTCCTAATCTCTGCTCTTTGAGTCTTGCAGATTTAATTGGCAAGGGAGAGCCCTTTCCGTGTATCTGTTCTGTTGCCGTTTGGACTACAAAGATCCCCATTAATCCACGATGAATTTTTTCTATATGGCAAAATGTGTGCGATAATTCTGAGGCTTCCAATTTACTGCCTGCAGTCGTCAAAATATTTGTCGAAACTCGACGGGCCCAACCAATACAGGCAAACCAATTTGTAGTTGCAAGCAGGGTTCCGCATGATTCATATGCAGTATGCATTCAGTGAAACCAATTTTAAAAATCTCAGAGTTCCTTCCTAGTGTTCCAATCCAGATCATAATAGTATCAGAGAGTGATCTCTCGGACCTCTTTTTCCAGCACCGCGACACTCCCGAGAATCGTCATCATCAACTACTAGTGCAAATGTTGCCTCCATTCCTTCTCCTACATCTGACCAACATCATCATCATCGTTCATTCATCGTCTTCATTATCATTATCAGTTCCACAGCCTGTGACAGTTATCAATCCTGATAGAACACCAGCTGGAGAGCATATTCGTAGATGCACCTGATGTTGACGAAGTATCTTAAATCATTGTTGGTGAACATACAGCATACGAGCATCGGAACAGAGCGGACGAAATGTCGAAACGAGTGCCAATTCCAAACTAGGCTGGAAAAAAAAATATGAGATGGAAGAAATAACGAAATAACTTGAATAGGAAAAAAGAAAGCCTGTGGAAAATCAAATCCTTCATAATTAATCGGGCAGGTGTCAGTATGCGGAAAAATCGATTGCAGTTTAGTCTGAGACTCTTGGAATGTCGAGTCGCAATTTATCCGTAGTCTTAACGCAAAACTCTGGGTTTTCCTCAGATTAGATATAGATATTAGGAACTTCCTCAAATTGAAGGGATGACCCTTTATTTCTTACGACTCGACGTTCATTTACGCAATGCTCGAACACGACTTACAATTTCTTTGTGGAGGTATAGGACAAACCACTGAACAAGTCCTTGCTGGAATGGCGCCCAAACACTAACTGGTTCAGGCTTGATCCTTAAGGATCTGAGTAAATAACATCCGGCGGATTATAGTCCCGCAGTGCGTTGAGCAAATAAGATCTCGTTAAGAGACAATTGCGATTTGGGGAGTATATACGATGGAAAGTGCAACGAACGAATATTATTTGGATGGAAAGTTAGAAAAGAAGGACACCATGGATCTGGCCGACAAAAGAATAGGTATGCGTTCGATTTACGCGCTCAGAAAAGCTGTTGACACTTACCCTAGAGTTCGGTTTCTATAACACCAGGAATATCGATAAATTGCGAAAACGCAGGTAGGAGATCCAACACAGGAGCAAGGGACTCGCCTAATCAAGTTGGGCGCTAATTTCACTGCCGGATATTCGTACCCCACTCCACAACGTCAGAGTACGCCGAATAGAGAGAGCCGCCAGGCTCTAGAGTATTACACTATTTAGACGAAATACACTCATGCGGCACGCCGCGTATAGTCATTCAGCCGAATTGTACAGGATTTATGAAAACTCCCTTCCATCATATCAAATGTAAGTGAAGCATAGCGACTCTTTTGCCTTAGGGCAACTCTTTCAGGTTGCGGTAGAATTCGAGTGCATACAACATCACGATCGTATACTTCTGCAGGCCAGGGACTCCTCATACCTAAAAGTTAGTAGGCCAAAGGAATTTCAGGATCGTTGTCGGGATCACAAGTTCCCCTGCCACCATTCCAAGAAAGTTTTCATCTCGTCTTTGCAATCCAGCAGTAGAGAAATTTAAAATATAATGATGATTCAGGGTGCATCAGGGAAACCGATTGTTGCAGGCGGCTAGGAACGGGAAACGCGTCAAACCGGGTATAGGTAAAGGACACCCGGAAAGCAACGCAATCTTACTTGTAAGAGACGGGAAGAACGCGGGTCAAGTACAAGGGCATGATTACAACAGGTAGCCTGGCTAGGAGGAGTTTCATAAACGTGAGACTCTATCGGCAGCGAACGCATAGACGATCTTAAGGGACGTGCCTGCTGGATGTCGAGACGCAGCAAAATCAAAAAATCAAAATCAAAATCAAAATCGGGCCAGTGTATCGTAAACAAAACAAACCCGAGAAACAAAAAAACCAGTAAGCAACAGAGCGCGGAGGAAATGGAAACCAAGGGCGAAATACACAGGAGCAGTGAAGAAACGGAAGATCGAGACGACTCGGGAGGAATGGAGTGATGGTCCAAGGTGCGACAACCAACAGAGCGACATCAGGAGGAGCATTAATGGAAACAGAGCACCCGAAATGACCATTAAACGGTGTCCGAAATAGAACGATATTTAGAATGACTCGAAGAATAAGTACGTAAAAAGAACGACGCGTTGAGGATGTGAGTAAACTTCAGGCAATTGAACGCTATGTCGATCCTAAATGCTTACCTTACGGCTCAGATAAATTATAATCTTGATCGTCTCAGTCAGTCCTCTCAACCTTGGGTTTTATCAACAAAAGAAGAGTAGATATTGGGCAAATGCTCCCTATAGTAAACAATTATCGTAATATACCGTTGCAGGATGAGGCCTTCCGCTGCGCGCCTTAGATAGTGCTAACGGGCATGAACTAAATCCGTTTGAGTTCGCCTATTTCAACGAAAGCCTTCAGAAGGCTCCGAGCAGCGAAATTGAAGAGTAAACTCAAATAGCATGCTCTTACGGTGAATGGAGAAGGCATTAAGACCGATCCTGAAATGGTGTCGGCAGTAAAGGAACTTCAACGTCATTAAAAGAGCTCAGGCGATGTCTGGAAATTGCGTTATAGTATGTAAAAAAAATCGTGCCCATTTAACTATTGTACTTATTATTCTGGACGTTGATGCACTGCGGTCAGTACTCTCAAGTGACCCTTTGATACCAAGCACATGCTTGTTAGGGTTAGGTGTTATGTAGGCGCGAAAGAAGGAAGTATTGATAAGACAATGCAAGGAAACTATGATACACCAAATAGACTAATGGCGCGCTGCTCGATTGCTTGCTCGCATGTGTACTAAGTGGGTTACGATTAAGGTTTCTTGTATATAGTTGATGTTATATTGTTCAAATCGTTATAATTTTCACATTATACTCATGCATTTCATAAGAAGTTGGTGCAAAGCTAAAGCTAAATAGAATCTAGTGTTTCTAAAGGTACTTGGAAATTTAGCTGACCTAATAAGTCAGTGCTCTCCACATCACGACGGATTAGGTTATTTATGAAGGTGATGCCTAGCACAGTTCTACAGTAAGCTAAGGAAGGTAGCTTAATTAGGAGAAGTCTTCTGAAATAGGAGGGTAACCTTAAGTTTACATCCCAGTTACGGCCACGTAGAGCGAAAGTAAAAAGTTCTTTTGAACTGATTCAATGCGTTTGCCATGAACATCGCACTGGGGACTCCACACGTAGGATTCGTACTCTAAGATAGAATGAACTAACGAAGTGTATAAGTTCTTCATAACGTAAGGGTCATCGAATTCCATTGACCACCATTTAATAAAACCAAGCACACTCCTGGCTTTATTCACCATGCACGAAATATGATCAATGAACTTAAGTTTAGGATCTAGGCGGACACCCAAAATGTCAACTAGAGAAGAGCAGCAGTTCAGCGTAAAAGTTGCAAGCTTTGGAGTAACACGTAAGAATGTAATCAGCTTGCACTTAGAGCCATTCAGGTTTAACAAGTTTGTACTGCACCATGTTTGAAAATTATTAAGATCTGTTTGTAAATCCGACTGGTAAGAGCCGTCCTTGTACTACACGCAAAGCTTAACGTAAACAATAAGGGACAAAGATGGCTTAATTGCGGGACACCAGACGTAACCCGAAGAACATTAGAAAAAATATTTTTAAAGAGAACCTTTTGCTCCTGCCATTCAAATAAAACGAGATCCACCTAAGAAGATCAACAGGAAATACCATTAAGTCGAGTTTCTTAGCAAGAAGGGAATGATTAACTGAGTCAAATCCTTTACTAAAGTCAATATAAATAACATCTGCCTGATCATTGTCTGCTGTTGTATTTTCAAATGAGATTGCAAGAATATGTAATAGTTTTACCCTTAGTGTTGACGAACTTATAGAACTTTTGGGTCCTGCGAAAACTGAACCCTGCAACGAGTTAAATAAATTGAGGCGAGTCAACTCTTTACTAAACCAGGGAGGCTTGTTTGAGGTTGACGGATAGAGTAACGGAACACATTCTTTAAAAACGGAATTCATGGCATTGTAAAAAATAACCATGGCATCAACCATGTCAGTGCCCATGTATAGACCGAACCAATTAAAGTGAGATATAACATTTTTCAGCCGGATGGCGGATGGCGGAAAGGTGGTTCCAATAAATAGGGAGTTCCGACAATGGGGGAATGTAGGAACATGTAATAAAAACGAAACTACCATGAATTGATAGCTTTACACAAAGGAATTCAACATCGTTGCTTTCCTCGAAAGTAACTAATTCAGACGTGAGGTTGAGTCAACCGCTATGAGGACACCACCCCTGGAAGGCCGATCCAGCCTGTAAGTTGTGTTCATAACTGGAAAATCTTCGGAGCTAAGGAACACAATCACCTGGCATGTAAATGAAAGACTATTAGAATACAATTTAGTTAGCTTAGTACGAAAGCTTCTTGCATTCTGATAGGAAAGAAGGAGAGAGTTATTCATTTTATTTTTTTTAAGAGGAAGACGTAGACAATGAAAGACTTATTCTTAGCAGAGTTATACGCCTTGAAAGAGTTATTCCAACCGGCTGTTACATTTTATTAGCTTCGTACACTTTAACAGCAACAAACTTTGGCCAGAAGTTTTCAGGGCATATTGTGTTAAAGAGTTCGTTAGGGACATTTATTTTGAAATATTATTGTTATTAGTTTTCTTTTTTAGCTTTATTTTAGTTTTTCGGCTTTAGTTTTGCCTTGAATATAGGCGGTTACATCATCAGATGTTATAGCAGGGGAAAGCCACGGAACAAATATCTGTTTAGTTGGTGGTATTGCTATCAGGGTTTTTGGCAATACTGACTGGGTAACAGTATTATCAAATTCGACCGGTAGTCGGGGCTTAGAACCCTGGGGAGTTGTATGAATTGGGCTCTGTTAGGTCGTTAATTGTGACCCTTAAGCGGTCTCTACGGATATAACAGGCGGTACGGCCTCTCCCACGTCAAATTCTGATACCGAATCTTTTATCGCCCCCGACCTCAATATCATTGGGATTGAATATAATGGGGTCAAGGGCGGTGCAGAAGGAATCTGCGGTTGAGGACTCACAAATAATTTTGAAATTCGCTCAAATGATGTATGCTAACGGCTTACTCTGGGGGGACTCATTCAATAGCTTAAAGCCATTAAACTGAGACTCCAGCGCTGAGAGCATAACATTAGTTTTACGAAAACTAATTAATTTCTCTTTAAAACTACTTTTGGTTTGCCGCTTAAAAGACATCATTTGTCTTTCAACGTCGCGACAAGTCTCGCAGCAGTAGCGCAAGCGAAAGTTTTTGGAAATAGTTTAGGCCGTCCGTCATGCAAAATATCGTCGCGAAACCAGCAACCAATACTCGGCTCCCTTGCTGAAATTATATTCTAGCATGATTTAACAGAAGAGATATTATTATAATGTCTTTTAATACTGATATGCCACTGTACCGATTACGTGAGGAAAGACAGCGTGATTGAAGTTAAGTGATGGAGAGAGCTAGAGAGTAGTTAAGTGAGGAGGGGAGTGCAAAAAATGGTAAAGCCAATGTAAAACTTTTAAGTGACACCCCGGTGATTTATAATAAAGATGTACACAAAATCGAAGCGGAAAACAAACAATACAATTTTAGACAATTTTAATAATGTAACCCCTTATACAATTTTGAAAAGTGCGTTCACTTTGAAGAAGAAATTTTTCAAAATTGTATAAGGGATTACATTATTAAAATTGTCAAGAATTGGCAAAAAATTAATTTTTAACTAAATATGCAGACTTATTAATTACTTAAAACTAACACAGAATTGCTTTCCAAATTTAATTTGAATGAATGAGTTATAAATATTTTTTACTTTGAGTTGTCCTAAAAATTGGGACATAAAAACCACATTTAAAGACCCAAAAATGCGTAATCCAGGTGTATTTTTAACAGCATATTCTGGGCAAAAATGGAATGACAGCCATATGCCGTATATATTCCGATTCGCCATTAAATGCTTAATGCTTAATTAAATGCTTAAAAATTTAAAACAAAAATGTTGTCCAAAGTTTAATAATGGGTTACATCATTAAAATGGTCAAAAATTGGGAAATAACTTTAAATTTATTTATTTAAAAAAATTTATTTAATTAATCTGTTCATTGCTGACGATTCTGGAAGTTGTGGGTTCGGGTTTGACCGAACGGCTAGAACGGACGGCCCCGGTAACAACAGGCCCTTTCGGTTTATCTTTTCTCGAGACCCAGGTCCTGAATTGACGAGTCTTCATTTCCATCGCTTTATTTCTAACGACAAGACGCCTATCTACGCCCACACGGTACACAGAAATTTTACAAATTCTTTGTTGGGGTACTGGCCAACCTCTGAACATGTCCTGGCTGGAAAACTCCTTTACAAAGTGCTTAAAGATAGGGAGTGAACGAATACGTCATTTGCGACCAAAGCAAATAATACATCTCACCTGCGAGAATCTATTATGAACAGCTGAAACAGCCAAGGCCAATGACATATCTGTCATTATACCGTCATCGTATACCGTCATCATCATATTCAAGAATATATACTGGATGCTATGATTTTTATTATTGTACACACCCTTTAATAATAAATTTAATAAAGAATAATTAATTAACTAAGATTTAGCTGAGCTGGAATATATATTAATTTTCCAGAAACAAACCTGGTCAAATATGACGTCGTCGAATTTAGTTTTTACCATCAAGAACTTCATCAGTTAGAGTTCTAGTACCAGATGCACTCTATAATGGCCTTATTTATCCTAATATTTAGCTGAGCATACTATAATCCATGAGCATTTCAAGCTCACTAATGATACTGCGACTCCGACCACCTTAGGGTCTCCAGCTATAAATCCGTCAAAAAGCAAAATTTTAAATTCATTAATCAAATGTTCGTGGCCTCTTTAGTGAGTTCACAAAACGGCACACTGATAGTGCTGAAATTGACTCAAGTGTTACTGGAACGTAGCTTAATCCTACGGTATCCGATAATGGAATAATGTGCAATAACTACTTCCTTTATAAGCGTGACCGTCCTTCTCGATGTGGAGGTGGTATACCTGTAAAGTCAAGCCTAACTTTCCAAGCGTTGAGCAACTCTGGTGCTGACTCCTCTGATTTTATATCCAATAAAGTGTCCTTTCCCCACTGTAATATATTTAATACATGTATGTACATTCCTTCAGACTGAAGCTTCCATTTATATTAATGAGCTTTCTGCCTTATATAATATATCCAATTTGATTGATGCGGTGGACCTAATTATTATTATGATTATTATTATCTATATTCCATTCTATATATAGTTTCATCGTTTCATCCCGTCATGGTATCCCCGCCGCGATTTGTAAGCGTTACTCGGAAACAGGAGTCCAAGTCTACCTTACAAAATAGTGTTTTTCAAAGTCATGTTATAATAGAAAAATAGATTTTGTTCCAATCAGAAATTACTTTTTTCCCTTGTGATTTCCAATATGTTCCACTACCCCTTCAGCAGAATAACAGCGTGGGTCTACAGAGTGTTTTGACTATTATACTATCCTTTTCTCCAGGTCCTGAGACCTAGCCGTGGTCTCAAGCACTTTTCCGGACCACTGACAGCCCCATTGACGATAATTTTTCAAAAGTCGATTGGTCATTGCTGCTATCCAGAAATTTCAAGGAATTTCTTATAATTCCACTACACATAAAGGGCAGTATATTCGATATTAGCTCATGGAAGTGCGATTTCAAAATTATTCGAAAAAATAATTTATCTCCTAATATATACATATAATATCACCTATGCAACATGGTTTTACCAGATGCCGGTCCACTACGACTAACCTTCTTGAGTTCAGTGCCTTCATTACAGACTACTCCCGTGATGGAGCATTCCGTGTCATTTGTGATAATTATAATAACCCTTACCACTTAATATCCTTTAATACGATAAATCAAACTTCCGAAAAGTTTTTAAAGTCCCTATCCATTCGTATATAATAATGCTGTTAAAATAAAACTAAAAGAATGATTTTACATTCTTGTGTTTAATTTTATCTACATCGGAGTCTATATTCGGGTATCAGTTCTCCAACAGACAAGGGTATCCATTTAAAAGTTTCAAAAATCCTGAATTTTTTTCTATACTAATTTCGAATACTCAAAATCTGTGGTTCCTTTTCTAGAGAGAATCCTTCGGACTCTTTAAAGATATTTCATTTATTGTACAAACTATTCCTAGCTCTTAGATTATAAAAGAACTCTTCATGATGATGGCATTGTTTGCAAAGTGTATTTCCATAATATAATATATAATATTTCCATAATGTAATATTTCTTGCCAAGTCATATATTACGTTGTTCCTAAATGACAGGCCCAATTGAAGTATAGTCGGCACCAAGTTGTCCGTCGCGATCTCGGTCTTTACCTTCTCTTTGTGCTGGCGTAGCTCATAATCGAGCTTGCCGCACCTGAACACCATGTGACATAGTGCATCTTCCATGGCTACAATTGAGTCGAAATCGTCGTAACATTCACTATTTCCCTGTTTTCTTCTATGCATCGCATCGCTTGTGTCCTGATCGAACCTCTGATACTTTCATTTTTTCCTCGAGAACAAAATTGAGGCTAATTCATTCTGTCTAGCTGAATGAGGGTATCGAATAACTGACTTGGCGGTAATTCCGTGTAATTATCACTTTCCTTTGAGTTATAAATATGATTTATCTTTTTTTAATCACTGAAGCTGAAAAGGTAAAAATGGTTGTCGACGATTTGGGCATGTTTCATTTTATATCTAAAACCCAATTATCACGACTGGAACTCGAATACAGGCCGTCATTTCGAAAGTCAAGCTCAAATACAAAACTTTTAGATTTTTTAGATCGGTGATTAGACATTTGTAACGCATAGGGCTTGATTTGAGAACGAAAAGATCATGAATCAAGAAAAATGTTTTTGATTTTGTGTATCCGAATTTTGGGTAGCATTTCATTATATTATTTGGAACTTATCCTTTAATGTATCGGTATCATTTAATATTCCGAAATGAAGTATTTGTAGCTTTTTTCCAACAAATACAATTGTCAAATTAATATAAACATTGAGGGTTTAATTACACCAGTTCAAAAAATAAAGAAAATTCGAAATTCTGGTTGGACCCACAGATTACGAAAATATCATAACACCATTATTCTAGAATAATTTTTTTTTAGCCGTACAATGTTCATTTTTTAGGTGATAAACCAACCTTCTGATTTGTTATACAAGTTATTTTGGATAAGTATGCTGAAGCCTAATAAGCTTTAAAAATTAGAAAATTTCAATCAGTTAAATCAACGGCTGCTATCATCCAAAAAACCTAAAAAATTCCGTTGAAAATTGAAGAAGTATTGTTTTTAAAGCCTACTAAGCCATAAATTCGTTGAAAAATAGATTTATCGTGGACAACCAACATTAGTCATTTTTTATATTTTTACCCGTCAACTACTAGTGTGTTGGACAACGCCTTTAGCTGTTACCTTTACTAGATGTGGTGAACAACCGGAGATAGCTATTGGAAATGCTAAACTTAGTAAAAGAAAATACATTTTCAGTATAAAATCAAGTTAAAGTTAGATAATAATTAAAGGTTTGGTGTCATATCCTTACATAAAATATTAATTAATTTGATTTGGGCAATTGGTACCATTAATATCTTGACACAGGATACTTGGAAAGTCATTAACTTGGAGGTTGAAAAATAATGGACCAATGGACCGGGCGAATAGTCTTCCTGCTTTCAGGTATAAAGTGTTTGTATATGAATTATATATTATGTGCAATAGATTAAATAAATGCTATCCCAAGCATGGTAATGGTTGTTTGAATTAAGGTTGGGATGTAGTGTTGGTGGGCATTCGTTGTATTTTTGGACAATACAGTGTGCGGTTTTTATTGATCTGTGCGGATGTCGAATTCGCCATTAATGATTTGATATAGGACAGCACCAGCTGAGAAATAGGTATAGTTGTGCAGTAAGTGTCGGATGGACAAGAAAAGTAGCTTTTGCTAGAGTTCGTTAGCCGATTCGTTAGTATGAGTCAGAGTGGAAACAAGTGAATACAAGTGAGAAACGATGTACAGTTTACTAATTCTCAAATGTTTAAATTAAACTTAACTCGGTGTATATTAGGTCTTCAATTAACCCCAATCTATTACCGCCCAAATCTTTTTACTGAGTCTAAGAGTTTGTAAATATTGGGTTATTACTAATAATACCATTCGTGATTGAAAATTGAAAAAATATAAAAGCCTGGTCCCTGAAAAGGCCTCTTATTTTTTAACGGGGAATTCTTTTATCACGAAGGACTTTTTCCAACTGAAAACAATGAAACGCCGAACCAATGGAGAGACCGATACTTTGCGGCGTATCAAGGTCCGATCAATGATCTACACGTGGTTACATAAGTAAACCAGCAACACCAAGAAAAAAAAAAGTATAATTTCACAAAAGACCCATACCTAGGTTATGGTTACATATGTCGATCCAGATTATAGGCAGTAAAACGGAGGACACCTATACTGTATAAAAAGAAAAGAAAATCAGCTCATCCATCTACCTTGCCTCCGCTCAAACTGTGCCATGACTACAGGAGGGACTTTAAAATTGCCAAACAGTCGCTTCAAAACTGTTGCAGCTCGGGATGCCCACATTTCGAGAATTTTTTTCTTTATATATATAAATTATTTGGATTACTATCAGAATTTTATGGTAGTGGATGGAATGCCGGATAAGGATTTGAAAAAATGGTTTAATTTGAGTTAATACTAGGACTTGTATACTTCTAAATCATTTTAAATACCCTAATGTAGAACTCAACCAACGTCCTCATCCTTAAGCTCAACGATAATGTATGGAAAACAAAACGCACAATTAGTAAAGAGTGAGATTTCGCGAAAGAATGATAAATATAATATTAAGAGCTGTAAAGATCAACTGAAGTCTTATAAATAGATACACATGCAGAATATTCCACAAATTATACTACTTTTAACAACCATGTCCTAAGCACCGATTTTCTTCAATTAATTGTACTTAATTACGATCCTTAATTCTGAAATTATACCTTATATTGTAATCTATTATACAACTATTTGCGCTACTATGAAATATATTGCTCTATTGGGAATTAATAAATCTTAAAGACATACAAATTATCGCTTACTTTAGTCTTCATTCGTCCCGAGTAAAGTATGTGGACTTCGGGTTTAATATGAGCTCATAATTCTTTAATATGGCAAATAGAAAAATGACCACATTACAGTGTCGCCAGTCCAGGTAATTGTTGTACCAGTAGGTAGGAATCTGGTGTTGAATTGCGTTTTGTAAAAATAGTCTGTAAAATGTATCCCGCTTAGGAATGTGCGCAGCTATTTGACACTTTTGGCAGAGGAAATCTGTGCTGGTTTTAATTTTCTCTGGCATGGAAGTAATACCGATTGAATCAATATGAGGTGTTCCACACCTTCCAGTGTTTCACAAATTCCAGTGCTCCACACATTCCAGTGTTCCACACATTCCAGTGTTTCACAAATTTCAGTGTTTCATTCCGGTTGTTCCTTCCTACATATTTTTTAATTAAAACCCACTGCGATAACTGCGTCCCTGCATAAATTTATTGCAGCTAGCGACCGTGTAAGCAAGTTCGAGGCGATGGTCAACACTCCTGGCCTTACAGGTCCGCCGAGATCACATCCGATCTCTATGGGACAAAGTCGAACAGGAATATGAAGCCTGTTCGGAACTGATAGTAGTAGAGCGGTCGAGCGACACAAGGTCCATCCTCCAGGCGGG
>VNKC01003091.1:0-86190 GCA_008042775.1 Drosophila pectinifera
TATGAACGGCATTTGGCTGTCATTCCATTTTTGGCCAAATTATACTCTTCAGAAGACATCAAATGCGGATTTTTGGGTCCTTAAATCGGCATTTTTATATCCTAATTTTTTGGCAAATCAAAATGCAAAATAGCCATAACTTGGCCAAAACAGCCTTAATTTCAAATCGGAAAGCTTTTTCATGTCAGTTTTTATTTGGTTAATTAATCTGCATATTTAGTTTGAAAATTAAGAACAATACATTTTTAGCCAATTTTTGACAATTTTAATGATGTAACCCCTTATCAATTTTTGAAAAATTGGCGAAAATTTTATTCCCAATTTTCTTAGGTATTTTATTGTTAAATAATTGTAATTTTAACGACGAATCGGAAAATATACGGCATTTGGCTGTCATTCCATTTTTGGCCAAATTATGCTCTCCAGAAGACCTCAAGTATGCGGATATTTGGGTCCTTAAATTGGCATTTTTATATCATAATTTTTGGAAAAATCAAACTTAAGAATAACCTTTACTTGGCCAAAACAGCCTTGAAAACAGCGATTCGGAATATATATGGCATTTGGCTGTCGTTCCATTTTTGGCCAAATTATGCTCTCCAGAAGACCTCAAGTATGCGGATATTTGGGTCCTTAAATTGGCATTTTTATATCATAATTTTTGGAAAAATCAAACTTAAGAATAACCATTACTTGGCCAAAACAGCCTTGAAAACAGCGATTCGGAATATATATGGCATTTGGCTGTCGTTCCATTTTTGGCCAAATAATGCTCTGCACAAGTCATCAAATGCGGATTTTTGGGTCCTAAAAAAAAATAAATATAACCATAACTTGGCCACAACAGCCTTAATTTCAAATCGGAAAGCTTTTCCATGTCAGTTTTTGTTTGGTTAATTAATCTGCATACCGACTTTAAGAAAAAACAGAAATAAAACTTTATTAAATTTTTGAAAATTTAATTAATACATTTTTTTGAAAAATCGACCAAAAATTTGTTACTTTAATATTTCAATATTTTAATTCTAAATAATTAAGATTTTTACGGCGAATCGAACACTATAAGGCATTTGGCTGTCATTCCATTTTTGGCTAAATTATGCTCTCCAGAACACCTCAAGTATGCCGATATTTGGGTCCTTAAATCGGCATTTTTATATCCTAATTTTTGGTCAAATCATTTTTAAGGCAATATTTTATTATTAAATAATTAAGATTTTAGCGGCGATTCGGAATATGAACGGCATTTGGCTGTCATTATATTTTTGGCCAAATTTTGCTCTTTTTAACTATGATTTTTCTAAAAAGTATGACATAAAAATACCGATTTAAAGACCCAAAAATGCGGATACTTGATGTCGTCTCTACAGCATATTATGGTCAAAAATGAAATTTAAGCCAAATGTCATATACCTCGCGAATCGGCGTTAAAATCTTAAATATTTAAGACTAAAATATTAAGAAACAAAATTTTGATAAATTTCGCCAATTTTTCAAAAAATGATAAGGGGTTACATCATTAAAATTGTCAAAATTTGACAAAATTTTTATTTTCTTAAATTTCTAAAGTTGATATGCAGAATAATAAACCAAATAGAAACTAACATAGAACAGCTTTCCGAATTGAATTTAAGGCAGGTTTGGCTTAGTAATGATTAAACTAAAGGAATTTACTGTTCTGTGTACTGACGTTTTGCTTAAATTTAAAGCAAAAAAAACAAAGTGCAAAGTAAGCAACTGCTGCAACGCAATGTTTTGTTTGTATAAATTATATGTTTTTTCAAGCGAGCTAATTGCAGTCTACTTACAGGCGGGAATATTAAGTGAAAGTATTACAAACAAGCTAAGTTGAAGTGAAGCTGGATAGGGGTATATTTTCATAGGAAAAACACTGATCCACCTCGACTGCCTCGAGCCAATAGCTAAAGAGATTCTGGGAACGTCTTCGCTCAATTTAAATGTTGATTGATGAACAGGTGGCACCCCGAATATTTTAGCTAAACTCCAACATATGGGTGCTGTCGTCTGCCTTTTGTCAACACAATGCCAACGACCATCTTTGGCAGAATCAAGGGAGATATGCAACTATTACGGGCCATAGACTGGAACTGGTCCTTGTCGTGACCCTTTAAAACACATTTAGGACATGCGAACGCCATTAAAGCTGCTCAGGAAGTCGCCGCCGAGGAGAACCATTAAATTTGATATACGACAATAAGCGTGGATAATGCGTAAAGGGAAGAGCGCTGGCAGGACGAAGGACCCTGGACGGAGGAGCCAGAACCATAAATTAATGGCAAAATAGACGCGAAGCCAAGTTGTCTTAGCCAAGTTGCTGGATAGTGGCCCAAAGTGAAACGAAGTGCAGGTACAGTGCATTCTGGGAACGCCTTGAATAAAAAGCACAGCTACGCTGTAAGTTACTCGGAATATAAAATAATTACTATCACGCCGAAATGTATCAAAGATGTATTTAATCACATCTATTTTTAAAGCATTAAATCTAAAAAATAAACTCGCAATATTTGGACAATAGGAAACTCTCAATATAAACTACTTGAGCCTTGGTTTCCGGCATTTAGATAATTATAATAATTTCAAAATATAGTACATTAAATTAGATTTTTACCTGAGGTCTCTAGGACAATCCCCGCCGATTTAAACTTAAAGTGCTGAGGCTATTTCGCGTTAAGCCATCGCAGGTCGAGGGATACCTTGGCCGCCTTAATTTTCATTGGACTTTAAGCCGGGTAAAGCCGAGCGGAATCGGCGGCCGGTTCAATAATAGAAATAGCCCTGGCTTAAGCCTTTAAGTTGCCAATTACAATGAAAATTGATTTTATTTCGCCGGCTCGCTGTTTTGGTACTACCGCTCCCACTCCAGCTCCCGCAAATTCCTGCTTTCTCATCTCAGTGGATTTCTTTTTATTTGGTCATTGTTTTGGTTTAGTCTGGCTGCCAGTCGCCCCTCGCCCCTCGACCTTCGCTCTTCTCTGGCGCTTTTATGAAAGACACAGCTGGCTGGCTGGCTGGCTGGTTGGCTGACTGGCTGGGCAGTCGCTTGTGCTGCTGGCTTTATTTTATTCCCTTCATTCTGCGCCTTTCTGGCTTTGGTTTTGTCTCTGGTTTCGGTTGTCTGCTGGCAAAGTGCCGAATGTACATAATGCCAGTGGATTAGGGCTTAGTTTATCAGCGTTTCCACTGCCAATGTCAAGGTCAAGCTCATAAGCGCGTATGACAACAGCATTAGCCGTGTGTGTGTCTGTGTGTGGGTGAGTGTGCACTGGAAAAGGACCTCTCGAAATGGCAACCCTAATTATATATCAATTGCCACAAAGTGCAGTGCTTACCTGGAAAATTTTACAAGAGTCTAGGAACTCCTATTGTAATCAATAAAAGATGGGAAGAACAAAAGTCCCAGGCTTTTCTGCCAGTGCAGGGGGCATTGGCAATAAATTCGGCATTAGCCCCATAAGTTGGCCTGCAATCGCCAGCTGTTGAGCCACTTGGTCATCGCCTCGCTTCGGCTATTAACATACAATTATGCCGAACTGCCAATCAAAGGCAGACAGGAGCGGAACACAGTGCGGAGCGGAACGGACGTGTCCCGCCCCCAGTACGCCCCTGAAGGAACTCCCCGTCTGCTGTGGCTGCCTCGTCCTTGGCCATTTATCATGGTAATAGACGAGAGCGCGTGCGGGAATCGCTGTTTTGATTTAACGGCCCGTTTTGCCGCAATCAAAGTATCGCAGACACACGCACTCCTTCGGACAGTCGTCGTCGTCTGAGCTGGCAATAAAAAATAAAGAACCGGTCAGGACGAACAAACGCAAAAAAAACAGACAGACTCAAGTGTCTTCATCTTCAAACCGAAGGCTGCATATGCTTCAAGCCAATCAGGCAATTGGTACTTTAAATTACATGAAATGTCCAGCATAAAATACCTGGCTGGGTGCACGTGTGCTATTTCCTTAAGATAATCAAAATATAATAATAAATTTTACAAATATCTGGTCAAATAACTGTGCATCTTTTAGGCTGAATTCAGGAGGAAAAGCGACCATGAAATACATTGCGTGCTTTGGGCTTACTCTGAAGGCTTGGAATGCACTGTGCCAAGTGCGTTACAGTTTGAGGGGAACTAGACCACTCTACTACGGCGAGTGACCCGTAAAGTATGCACTGTTTTTTTTTCTAGTCGCCTGTTGCTCATAGCTTCAGCCTAAAAGATGCTTCGGAATTTTTGTAGGAATTGGATTGCTTGTTTTAAAGTAAAAATAAAGGCAAAAATTGCTTCTTTATCTCTTCGCCACTCTTTAAACACTTTCAATTCCAGCTTTTTCACGATTTAAATAATGAATATAAACAGGTTCATCTATAAAAACTATTTTTACCTTCCGCCCGCCAATGGTGATATGTATTTCAGCGGCAGTTAGCGTAGTTGCTATTCCACTGAAATCGGACATTTACTCAATGGACAAGTGATGATAAAAGCTATGCTACCCACTTACGTGGCTCTCCAGTCGCTGCAGATGCGCAAAATAAAGTGCTAAGCAGTTTTTTATGATTATGACGAAAGGCTTTTTGAGGGTGCGAATCAAGGAGGGTCTAAGCACGTGTCCTCCTACTGTTTCTGGGTGTCTCTGTGTCCGATTCTGAGTCGGTGCTAAGTGTATCCTCGCACTTCCACCTATATATGTATCTAAGAGATTGTTTCTGGATACATTGTATCGGGTTCCGGCTTCTGTCCCAGCTGCAGTTTATGGCTAAGCCAGAGATTGGCAACAAGGTAGCCAGGGGCAAGTGCACCGTGTCAGTCAATCTCTTAGTGCACAGATGAGTGCATTTTGTGCCAAGGGAACCTTGAGGGAATTCATATTTTGTTGACAAATTGAATTCTTGCAACTAAGAAATAGTGTGTTCATCCTTGCACCATTGGAGATATGGTCTGCACTTTTTAATATTTACTCTTCAGTGATTGTCATTGTGTTTGATACTTTTGGAAGATTTTTCTTGTGATTTGTTTTCCCAAATCCTTCTCCATAAATAAAATGATGCATAAGACATTAGGTTGGCTTCAAGGAAGTATCTAGCTCATAGGGGCAATTTTCCTTGTTACTGGTAATTTAGCGAAGGGGGAAATCTGTCCGTTTTCCGTTTTCGCGCCCTATTAGCGACGAATTCCCTGCATTTTCCAGAGTGTGCAGTCGCAAATTGAAAACTCTTAATGTAATTTGTGATTTGATCACGATGGCACATCGTTAGTTGGCCGAGGCCAGCGGGTGGAAGCTGGCAGGACGGGGCTGCAAGTTGGCATAGCTGATAATTTGATTATTATATGCAGCGCAATGATGGTGCCACGCCCACACATGTCATCCTCTATGGTGTATCTGCGGGTGTGTGTGTGTGGGTCCAATCATCAGCTTAGATTTCCAGTTTTGCCGTTGATTTTGTTGATGCTGCTGCTGCTGCTGCCTGGGCTGCCATAGATATCCTGACAGCAATTTCCGCTGCGAGTCGAAGGACTATTTGTACTAAAGTCACTTTGGCAGTCGTAATTTCATAAATTGCGTAATTGCATTGCTTTCTGTATAAGAAAAGAAGAGCGGGGACAATCAGCCAAGTGGCAGGATGCTCTGAAAATAGATTAAGTAGAGTCCTCAATCAATGGTGTTATTTACTTTAAAAATATTCTAGGCACATTTTTATAAATATTTCACAGAGAATTCTTGTACTTCATTTCTTGCCGTGCAGGTAACTCGATGATTTCCTTCTGAGAATTCTGAGAATCCTAACGTATGTCCTAGCCGGCTCTTGATGCATTTTTCACGGACCTCACTTGGCGTCCATGTATCTCCTCCTGCTGGTGCAAATCACACCCACGCAAAATCAAATCAAAGGAATGACTCTGATGAAGTGCCTTTCGCTGAGTTGCATTCGCATTTGCAGTCGCATTCGGAATCGCATTCGATTACCGCCAGTTCAACTTGGCCAAGTGTTCGCTCGCTCGATTGCCCCCAAAAATGCCGAGGACCCACACCTGCCTCGGCCAAACAATTTCCCGGCAGATCACACCTGGCACAGCGGCAGCGAAAAGCGGGAAATCGGAATGGAGACTCACGTACGCGTACGCGATTATCATTATAAATGGCTGCTCATGGTTCTGCTCGCGATGCGCGCTTTCCATAATGTTGACTCATCAGACAACTATCCCAATCCGGGGGAGTGGACCGGGCAGGGGTGACGCCAGAGGGGAGTGAAAATGAAAATCATAAATTCCCAAAATCGAATTTCGAAGGAGGACAAAAGGCAGAACTAAGCTGGCGAGATTGCTATTAAATCATAAGAGAGATTGCATCTTGAATCTATTTATCAGCTTATCTCATCTGTAAAATCTAGTTTTATATATTTTGTCTATTTCTTTAGTATTTATTTTGGTCTTAATTTATTGATAAAATATTTATGTTCCTTCTGAAATTTCTTTTAAAATAAATAAACACATTTTCAAGTCAATTAAGTGGCTGCCTCACTTATGTGTGTAAGGCATTTCCATCCTCAAATGTTTATTTGGGTTTTAATTTATGGGAGTTATATTTCGTAAGCTGTAAGTCTGTAATATTTATTCATTGCAAAAGTATTCATAATTTTCAAAGTAAACCAATTTCTCCGTACCTCCTAATGGCAGCTTAGTTGCCAGAACCCACTTGTGGATATTACCGAGAATTCGCTTCCAATTACCCTTCTTGAAACTGGGACGACTTCTGCAGATGGGGCACATATATTTTGAGATGGAGCAGATACTGCATTCCGGATGCAGACGTGCATTTGCCTGTGTTTTTCTCCGACTACGTGCCACACACACTTCGAATCGAGTTTTCCAGGTACATTGACTGTGGCTTTTCCCCGGCACGCTTCTGATTCAAATTGAAAAAGAAGAAATCACACACATTCGGGGTAACAATTGGGTTTGGGGGCTTCCCCTCTTATTTTCCGGAGTGCCAACTCAGGGGGCACTTACACAAGTGGCAAGTACGGCGTCGCCTCATCGTAAATCGTGGCCATGCAGGTGCAGTGTAAAATTGGCACCGGAAAGCAGAAAATCCGAGGTCCTCGGACGCGAGTTTATCGCTCAGCCAGCCGCAAAATAAATTGATCAAAAATCACGCGGGGAAAATTGCTTAAAAAAATGTGCCAAGGCAGGCAAATTTCGCCGAGATGCCAGGGAAAATTGAATAGGACCAGGAGCAGTTGAAAAGCTTATCAAAATTGGTAGGGCGACGGGTGTGGACAGGGCAAATAAAATGCCAATTAAATTGATTTGAAATTCAACGATTTTTTAGATTGATTGAGACGGGCCACAGGAGAAGACGAGGCAGCCAACAAGCAGGGGAGACCCATATATAGACGGGGTGGCCAGCCCAGACCAGACCAGGCCAGACCAGACCAGGCCATTAATGAGCCCAAAACACTCGAGAGGCTGCGGCGGAAAATGTATTCCGATTGATTGATTGACGGATTGATTGCCGGGGTAATGTAATCGGACGGATGGGCCAGAGGGAGGGCTATTCATTAGCATAAATTACCCGCAGAAACCGATATGGAATTACCACTGCACCGGGGCGAGGCTTAAATGCTCTTTGATTAGGAATATTCGGGTTTTAAGGGAGTTCTATATTTATGTTAAAATATAAACTAATCTGTAGGTTCTCCCCCTGCTAGTTTTAGTTATGTAAGTAATTAATCCCGGCCAACAACTCTGCAAGGGAGCCGTGGAAAGATAAATACATAACTGAAACAAAGTTGGCAAGGAGCTTACTGCAAATACGAGATGTTCCGTTTTTGAATTGCACGACAAAGGCAAACACAAGCGGTTCCAAATGGAGACACGAGTGCCAAGGATGCCGACATCCTGTTAGTCTGCTATCCTGTTATCCTGTTATCCTGTTATACGGTTATCCTGTTGCACTTGGGCCACTTGATTGATGGCGCCGGCACTCGAGTGCACACGATAATCATTTATAAGGCGCATAACTGTTCTCGTTCTGCCCGTCTTGTCCGACCTGCCAAGGAGCCAAGGAGCCTGGACATTGGGTACTTGGCCGTCTGATACTCGCGGCAGATGGCGTCTATCCTGGGGAAAAGGACATCGCAGGACATGACGAGATTGGGCGAAAAACACCCAGAGGCAGAGAGACGCGGAGAATATCAAATTCAGATTCAGATTCCCATTCACTTGGCAGATACGCCGAGGTCGTTGGATATATGGCGGTGGTATCCTGAGGGGGTTGGGCCTTCGGTTCTCGGTTCTCGGTCTCGTCATGTCAGCTGCAGAGTCTAAGACACACTCGGAGAAATTCAATTCTACATGAGAAAACTCTTTAAATAACTATTTCTAAGAAAAGGTTCTTTGCCTTACCTTCCAGTTAGAATTTTCCCGAGTGCAGTGCAAGAAATTTGCATTCAAATCGAGCTCTGCCAAGTGCGTGTATCTGACAGATTCCCAGCTGGCTGACACGGCGAGCAAAGTATTTTGCACACTTCTTTGTCGCTCCTTTGCCCTGCAGGATGAGAAATGACTTTCCTGACTTTCCACTCTGCTCCTCCCGACTTTCTCCACATCCTTCGGAGTGTGCGATTAATTATCTCCGTGCCCTCCGACGGTTACTCCAACTTCCGACTAATTGGCCAAGTCAGGAGCAAGTTTGTCATCATTTAAGGGCCTGTGGCGAGGGGAAACAGCCAGGAACATCCACATATGGTCGTGTTCCGGGCTTTTAATTCGCTTAATTGCTGCAATCATCCTTGTTTTGGTATATCATTTATTTCATTTTAAATTTTTATCATTTACAGGCATTATAGGCATATCAATAGTAAGCTTAGTATTTTATATTAAGTATTTTCGATATTAGTTCGATCTTATCGACATCTTGAAGGAGAGGCTTACTTGTTTTTAGTTCCTAAATGTTTTTCAGTCCCCGACATACATAGGTTTTACACCCTCACAAACGAAGGAGTCTGCTGAAATTCAGAACACTTACCGCTCCTAAGAGCCTGTCCTCCATTATCCTGCCAAAGCCAACAAAAAGTCGCTGATGCTGCAGTTGCCAATTACAGCGGCTGCTTTTCTAATTAGATGCACCACACACACTTGCCCCACCTCACAAATACAACCAGGGGAAAGCGGGGAAAGCCATGTACATGAGGCGTAGGCGAAAATCTAAACTTGTGTACCACAGAAATGATGTTTACTTAATAAATGCCATGTCTTTGATACTGCTCCTTGTTCTGATGTAAATCAAATCGTAAGCTCGTTTCCAATTGTTAATTACCCTCAATCAGTCAACATTCCGTTGAGGAAAAATCCATACAACAACAACATAATTTTCCAGCATTTCCCCAGAGTGCAGAAACCGCTCACCGCGCCACTCGAGCGAATTTTCCTTGGCCCTTCCCTCCATTTCCCTGGTCAGCTTACTCGACTCGACTCGATTCGATTCGTTGTTTATCGATGAGGTCAAATCTCGTGGCAATATGAGAATATTTATTTTTAGAAATCGTGTAAACAGCTCTTGCCATGGAAGTGCTCTCATATTCTTCGCCCGACTGACTACTACCCTCGAGTTGGAGTCTTGTCCAGCTTATCGAGCAGATTTCCCGAATGCATTAGACGGTATACGTCTCGGATAGCCAGCCTCAGCTTCAGATACGGATTAGCTATTTGTGTTCACAATTTCCACTTGCCATTTCCGGTCCATAGCTGCCGCGCCTTGTGCCCATTTCCGCCGCCGCATGGAAAATCTCTATCGCAGGCCTCAAAACCTTCCATGCCATTCCATTCCTAAACAGCAACAGTATCTGTATGTATGAATCTGCATCTGCATCTGAATCTCAGTGTCAGTGGAGGCGATTGTGTAAGTGACCTTGGTTTTGGGGGGCGGGGTAATAGGCCATCCAATCCACCCAACGCTCCACTCGGCAAATGAACCATCTTGCCTGAATATGAGTCAATTAATATAACTCAATTTGACGTTGTGTCGGAATGTTTTGTCTTTTGCTCTGCGTGAATAAAGGGGTAGTAACGACTTGTGATGGTGGCTTACATTACATATATTAAATAATGTTGTAATATATATTATATATATTATATATAAATATATATATATTCAACATATCCTTCTTGGATTCATATACTATAAGTATGTGTAATTCCTTTTATAAATGTTATAATATTAACCTTTTGTCTGGGCTTCTTTAAAATTTTTCTAGCTCTAATTGAAATGAAGAGTTTTAAAGAAATTAACTTATTTCACATATATATCTATGGATATGTTTCACACTTTGTTTTCGAAATATCTTAGGGGTTCCTTAACTTAAACATAACCGATTTGTCAAGCTGTCTTACCCTTTCAGGGAGTCCATGAAATATTTAAAAATATTTAAGGAAGGGTATTCAAAGTTCCTATCTCGCCACCCACAGCAGAAATTGTTTGCGTCTGTTTGTGATTCGGTTGTTTGTATCTTTGGCTGTTTGTATCTCTGGCTGTTTGGTGTGACGTGCGGTGTGCGATGTGCGATGTGAATCACGCTGAAATTGCATTTGATTTGGAGGCTCGCATTTGCATTTCGGCTTCAGTTTCGGTTTCGGTTTCGCTTTCGGGCGACGATTTATGTGCTCACTTACTCACTGAATTAGCCTGCAGCGATAGCAATAGAGATAAACGATCGGGTCCGGCGGCGATAACGCTGCCCAAATCGGGACTAGATACAGTGGGGCCTCCGCTCGCCAGCGGATTTATCAGCTCGAACAGGGGGAGGGGAATGGAAAAGAGTGCAACATAATGCAGGCATTATGGAACATTAATGCAGAGATGGAACCATAAAGGCACCGTGGTGAGAGACTGGGGAGATGGCTCTGCAAAAATTATTAGAGAAACATGAACTCCTTCCTGACTTCACCTCTTTACCTCTTTACCTTTCACCTGACTTAATAAATATATATTATGGCTCTGGGGCCTGTGAGTCATATTGCATGTTACAACAACCCCCAACGAAAATTGGTAAGAGGTAACTAGAAAAGCTACACTCGCACCAACACGAGACCCATTCAAATTAACTTAATTTGAGCCACAGACAGGTGATGTCTACAGTAATTCAACGACAGGTAAGGCTTATTTGCAGCAAGTACTAATAATTATATAATAATAATAATAATTTTATATTTTGCCTGCATTTTCCTAACATTTCTGAATGTAATTGTAAAACCATACTTACCATAACATCTCATTCAAAAGTGAAATATCTGATAACAAATGACCCATAACTGGCCCCAATTTGGTGGTTCAGATCCACATCTTGTCCCACTGTGCCATGTGTCGTGGCGCTCTCCCGCTCTCTCGTTCTCTCGCCTGCTCCAGCTCCCGCTCTCTCCCAAGGGGAGGCCTGCGGCGCACAGTGGGGCAGAGCACCCAAAAAGAAAGAAAGAAAGAAATGATTAATTCAAAGAAATTCCTATTACTTGAAAATAATTATTATGTCTTAAAAGTCGGCATAAAATTTAGATAAATCTTTTTTCTCAATGCATCAAGAGATTAGCAATAGCTAGTCAAAGTTGTCAGATACTTTCGGTGCCTTTGAAAGTGACTATCTAGATCACACATATTTATAAATACAAAGCTAATAATTTTACTTACCCCATTTTACAGTCCCATTCAAATGAGGCCACGTCCACTGTGCGGCGATACTTGTTGTTGGCCGCCGAGTATGACGATGACGGTGGGAGCGTTCTGAGTGCTCGCGCGCAGCTTTTTGCCTCAGTGGCGTTCTGTGCGTGCTGGCGAGCGAGCGCAATGTGAGATTGGTCAGCGGCAGTCCATTTTTGCTTGGTTTCCTTCTCTGCCGGACTCCCCGGACTCCCTGCACCTGTAGAGCTGCGCCTTAGCCCATTACCCAGCGCCCCGTGAAGGATGTCGGGCACCCAGGACCTCGATCGCAAGTATCTGCGCAGCATGCCGGGCCTCTGCAAGCTGGCCTGCCTGGTAAGAGCGCCCACTGTGCCGCCGCCAGTCATTGTTCTGAATTTTCACACCTCCTCCCTCCTCCCCCGCAGCTGTGCAGCTTCATCGGCGTTCTGTGCATCGTCTGCGGACCGGTGCGCGTGAGCAACTTCCGCGGCAGCTTCTACCTGGTGGTGGTGTCCCTCGGATTCGTGGCCACCACCGGCCTGCTCCTGGCCCGGCTCCTGCGCCTCTGGCAGCGACAGTTCTGCCGCTGCGACCCCACGATCTGGTCACTGGCGGTGCACGCCTCCCTGGCATTGGCCTACTTCGCGGCCTCCGGACTAGTCCTGTCCCTGGACATCGGCGCCTACACGGCCGCGGCGGTGAGTCATGTCTCCCCCTTGCATTTGAGGCAAGGGTGAGGGCCCTTCCTTGCCTGAGGCAGTATCTTGCTCGCTGTGTCATATATCCATCACACTAATCAGTTTACAGAGGCGACATTTAATATTATTAAAATACATTCCAACTAATTTGTGATACATTAAGACTTTCCATATTGAACAAATATCACACATAAAATGTGCCAATAATGGAGCTCACGATATCAGACTTAGATACATTTTGCTGGCTCAGACTAACAATTGAGACGTGTGAACTGGGCGTGTTGACAACTTGTTGTGAAGGCTAATGGCTAATGGCTGTCAGGAGGATTCTCGCTGATTCCCCTCGGTCTGTGTATCTCAAATTCTCAAGTTCTCTCTTCTCTTCTCTCTACTTTGCAGTTTTTCGGGCTGACTGCGTTTAGCATCAACGGATTGGAGGCATATGGAAACTTCAGACGCAGTCGCCAGCGGGATGTGGCCACCCAGACGATATAGACTCCGATTCAGGTCCCAGATTTAAGTCTAAATGGAGATCCCAGCAAACAGATTCAACAAACTACTTCAGGCTTGATGCTCTCCGTATCCCAGAGTGCGAGTATCCGAGAGAGCGCGAGTTTCTGCGAGAGCGAGTATCTGAGAGAGCGAGTATCTGAGAGTGCTAGTATCTACAAGAGAGGCATAGAGAGCTCTTCTGCTGTTTGCGTGAATATTAAGTCTGAAAATGCGAAAATGTGGAAAGCTTTTGTCGCTGGACAGTTATTGTACGTGTTATCTAATAGTCGCTAGATATAGGTCAAGAAGTGAAGAAGATAAAGCCAGCCGATCCGCAGAGAGTGGAAGAAGCCCAAAACGCAGAGAGCAAATGCCAAAGAGATAATTCGTATTGTGTCTCCTCCTCCTCTCCCCCCGATAACTGGTTAACAAAGCGTGAACACACATGTATACATACACATATAGATATTTTTGTTTTACTTTAAGTAACTTTGTAGTTAGCTATTCGCGTGTCACAAGAAATCTGCGTCTTTTCTCATTTATTCGATAGTTTGCTAGCTTGTAACAAGGAGCCCGTAGCACAATGCATTTTGTGACCCCCATAGTCGCTGAATTGTTAAGTTTACAAATAAACACGGAACTACTTTTGTATATTCAAATAAACCGAAAAAATGTGGAAATACAAGCATATGGGATGGGTTTCTGGCTGGAATTTACGATGGCGGGGTGGGAGATGAGATACAGAGATATCTCATCTGAACAACTGACATAAATTAGCTAAATTATATGTTTTCCGGGGTGGTTAATCAGGTGAACACCTGATCATATATATGAGGTATATTGCCTTTAAACTTCACTATTCCATTGTACTCCCATTGTTTATTATTCGCAAACACTTTGGCTAACTCAGGGCGATAGTTGCACTAACTCAGCACCTCAGGAGGAGCTACCCCCTCGACATGGCCACCTTGCACACCTTTGTTTGTCCTATCCGCATTAAAATTGAGAATAAACAGGTATCCCATGGAGCAGCTCCCTTATCTGGCCTGTGTTTTGAGTTGTGTTATTGTTTTGGTTTGTAAGCTTTTGCCATTGTTGGCTTTTCAAATCTTTCTGTGCACACCTCACCTTGCCCTTTGCTATTGCCATTCCCATCATTGCCACCATCCACAAACACAGCCACAGCCACCTGACGACACACACCACCGAGTACCCAATACACCCAGTACACCCCAATATGAACACTCACCTTGGGGTTTTCCCTCGCCCCGCCTCGCCTCTGCCTGCCTCGGCTTTTGTTGCTACTTCGATGCGGCTCGGGCGCCTCATTATTATTACTTTTGTTGCCAGTTTGATGAAGTTTTCGCCCCGATTCTTGTCTATTTCTGGCACGATTTATTCATACTTTGTTGTATGTTTTGTTATAAGCAAATTTTCAGCTTTTCCGCTAAGTACATTAAGCGGCGTAATGAAGGGCGCAATATATTCATGCATTTTATGCCATTTTAGGCGAGCCCGCAAAAGGCACATCAAATAAATGGAAAATATGTCTATAAAATATTTAATATTAATAATTTGATGATTTCAAAGGTTGGTCCTCCATAACATACCAATGAACGATATGGACAGGAGTATTATTGGGGCTTTAGCGTCTAGAAAGCAATTATTATAACGAATTTAGATGGCACGACGACGGTACTCGTCCTTTCAGCTAAATGGTCGTTTAATTATTTCTGTGCTGGCAGCTTTTAGCACTTCCCATACATAATGTGCCATAATTTGCCCCCTTTCTTGCCATCCTTGGCCATGCAGGTCACGTAAAGTGAAATTAATTAGTCTTGTTTGCCAGTTAGTCGGCCTCTTCTCGACTCCAGGACTCCAGGACTCCAGGACTCCAGGACCTAGGGGAGAGGAGAGCGATCCCTGAGTGATTGAAATGCAATCGAGTGGACCAGGTCCTTATTGAATTTTGTGGACATTTTCCTTTTTCGCTCAACTGGACTTCCTGCGAGCGAATGATTTATGGCGGCAGCGGCAGCTGTGGAAAATGTCGAAAAAATTTAAAAGGAAGCCCATTTTCCGAGCCTTCTAATGAGCTCACAGTTCAATTGGGAATGGAAAAATGACAACAACAAATTGCCATGGCAATCCCCGTTTATGCGAGGCGAAGCAATCATAATTTTTACTGGCCTACCACTGGCCTAATTAGCTGTCGACAGATCTGCCATAAAACATCAATGAAGTCCTCAAAGGCCATAATACCCACCGGGTCAGATTCGGGCCAGATGATAGCTTCTAGCCCGAATATAATTTGCAATTAAGTGGGGAGTGCTGGCTCCCCGCTCCCGGCTTCTCGGCTTCCTGGAGTGGCGAGAAGCGCTGAAAAGGTGGCCCATCCTTAATTAATGAAATCATTTTCAAATCAAACGCGCATTTAATCAAAGTCAGGCCGCAGTTACCCGTGCAATTTATCTGGCCTGCTGGCAGCACTTGAAGAAAATAGCTATTAAAAATATAAGACATTATAAGTAGTGTTTTTTAGAATTAAGCACACAGACATTCAACACGCAGGACATCTTTGGAATGCTCTCTATTCAGATATAACTCTCCGTATGCTTTATTTTATACAGAACATATTTTTAAATTAAAAAAAACATTGTATGGTGTAGTAATAAAATAGTTGTGTCATAGGATAAAGTTTAGAAACACTTGCAGACTTTAAGGCTTTCCTATCTCTAAAAAACTGACAAGCGCCATATTTTTTTGATTAAAATAAGAAGATCGCATTTATAGATGAAATTTCTTAGAGTGTTTTCGGTGGCTTACCCATCCAATCCATTCCACTTCATTCCGATCCATTCAGCCGGCGGTGGCGGTGGCGGTGACGGTCCCGGTCCTGGTCCTGGTTCCGGATCGCGGTCCCAAACGTTGCGGTGGCCAAATGACGCGTTGAAATGCGGGCCTTCGCCCGCTCTTAACCCCCTGCTGCCCACTGGCGGGTGCCTTAACCCCCCAACGACCGCAGCTATGCAAACGTTTCGGGATGCTAATGCGGCCAAAATAAATGATGGCATGAAGGCATCTTTGGCCATTTACTCGCCGCCTTCATCTTTCATCGGTTGTTGCTGTTATTTTGTTTTTCCCCCGTTTTCCCCCGTTTTCCCTGGTTGCTCGTTGGCATTACTTTTAATTTTCGGCATCCGCATTTCATCTTCGGAGCCTGTAATTGTCGCACATCCTTTGTCCGCCCCCCTTCCCTCTCCGGCGGCTAATTTGGAATGGAATGGAAAACAATGGGATACCAGGCCAGACCGCTATTTGCATTTTCTCATTTTCGCCGCCATTTAAAAATCGAAATTAATTTATTAAAAAGTCTCCGGGCAGGCCTTCCCGTGAAAGAGTCCACAGCGGAGATGACTAAGGAATTTCCGTAATAATTCAATAAGTGCAGACATCGAATGGGATTTCAATCTTAACTGCGATTAACTTCCCTTTTAATATGGATAAATACCTTTCTGTTTTCTTATTTTCTGAAGGCAATTTATCTCGGTTTTATATTTATTTAATTTACTCCTACCATACAGGCTTTTAATTTGACTTTTGATTCATATGATAGGAATTTCTCTCTGCTAAATAATTTTGTTTATGAACGTATTAATTTTGTTATTGCTTCCAAACAAGAGCCATAAGTTCATCTGCCTTTCGTCTGACTATTCAAAACACTCAAAACACTCTTATATGTGTGTATGAATGTACATTCAAACCCATTAATAAAAATCAAATACAATCAGCAAAATGTTTTCGTCTAGCTGCCAGCCTCAATCTCTTGCTGAACAGAGTCAATTAAAGACTTTTATGAATATTCGAAGGCAAATACTAAAGTTTCCAATGCTGCATTAAAAACTACAGAACTGTCTTAAATTAGCATTAAAAAATAGAAAACATATACTAAATAGGGTTGGGAAAAAGGTCTATGCCAGCAAATCATTTTAAATTTAAGTTTTTCTATGAAAGATTTTTAGCTGATGGTATAATAATATATACATAGTATTCTGATATAAGCCATAAAAAAGTAACTGTCTCTCATCATTTGGCACTGAAATAGGTCTAGAAATCATATTCGACGACCAATCAGCTTCCTAAATCCGAGACTTTAATCTTTCCTTTCGTAGTTTTTAGCACACTTATTGCCAAAGAAATAAGACAAAAGCGCGTGGCGAACGGAAATTCAGGGTGCATTATTAACTTAAATACCAACTGTATATATGCGCGATTCACAAGATTGTTGATTGTTTTATAAAGAACATTACACTTAAGGCTCTGAGTAGGATTCGAACTCGCGACGTTTGCGGACCAATCAGTGCTGGCATTTTAACGAGGTGAGCCACACCCGTCCCCACAATTTAAGTGGCGTATACGTGATATATAATGGTTGAAAACTCTGATAAGGTTGCAAACTCCGATTAAAAATACTGTACACTGCTTGTCTAACTACTTATACACTGCTTGATTAACTGCTTGGCAAGCAGGCGAACAAATAAAGAAGCAGTGTTGCCAAGCAGTACACGCAAGCAGAGTGTATGAAACTGTTATATGCTGTACTAAAACAGTGGAAAACTTGGCTGAACATAAAACGTATATCGAAACTACGTGATATTATCGAAAATATTATTATTAAGTAAAATTAATTATTGTTTATTTATTAATATCTAAGAATTTTCAAGCAAATCATTTTATTAAAATGTATACAAATTTCTGAAATATTTTAATAAATTAAAAAAATGGCAAGGCAGTTATTAAAAATAAAAATAATTAAAATAATGCAGCAATAAATAATATTTGGCTTTATACATGGGCTTTAAAAACTCTTTTAAAATAATTTGAAATGGTTGCCTTCTTCCCCCGTTCCCCATACATAATTTAACTAAATTAGATAAGTTGTAGATATTAATAATAATAGTTTAAAGAGGTGAACTTCCATATATCAATTTCGATTTATTTCGTTTCTTTCTGTTGGTGCATTAATTGGGTTCAACTTGTATCGGGGGAAAAAATATGTAAATATATTTTAAAGTGAGTATATTTATTAAAAATATTACGTTTCTGTTTTTAAATTGCTAAAATAAACTTACGCGTATATTTAAAATATTCGATTACAGACAATGCACTGGCTTAGGTCTAGTAAAAAAAAGGTTATCGTATTTTTGGTTTGGTTTCGGGTCTCGTGCTCTTTTGGGCTTTTGGGTTCATGATTTCCAACTCAAGGGATTATTATTATTTCCGTCAGATCTCCTCGCACTTCTTCAGCGCCCCGGCTCCTGTTCCAGTGGCTGTGAGCTCCATTTTGATGCTGAGATGCGGGTTGGGGTGCAAGCCGGCAAGGGGAATGGCATGGGGAACAGCATGGGGAACGGATTGGGGGGCTAGCTGGTTGTTGTTGTGCTCCTCCTGGAGCTTGAGCATATCACTTGGCAGTTGGGACTGCGATTGGGCTTGCACCTGGGCCTGGGCCTGGGCGTGGGCCGCGAAGCTGCGCACCTGCAGGAAGAGTCCTCCGTTGTTGAGCAGGCGAGCCTGGTGCTCCTGCGCCTTGGCCCTCAGACAGGCGATGGAGTTGTTCCTGCAAAGGCCACCAAGGTGTTCCCACAATATATTAATTATGGCAACTGAGTAAGCCTAAGCGGAGCCGGAACCCACCTGAACGCATCCGGATCGTGCTCCATGAGAGCGGCGGCCAGGTGATGGGCATGCTGCTGCGACTGCTGGTGCTGCTGCTGGGCGGCTGCTGCGGCCGCTGCCACCGCGGTGTTCATGATCAGGTGGAAGTCCTTGCTGGAGGCGGCGGCTCCTGCGCCCGCTGCATTGGCGGCGTCTAGCAGCGGGTGATAGCTGGGCGGGGCGGCGCCTCCTGTCCCGTAGAGCTGCTGCTGCTGCTGCAGCTGCAGTGGCTGCTGCGGCGAGGGGGAGCTCAGCTCAATGTGGGGACTCCCGGAGCTGCCCGAGTTGGTGGTGGCACCCGTGGGCGTTGTCGTCGCCGTGGGCGGGGCCGAGGTGGAGGCCGAAGCCGAGGCGGAGGCGGAAGCGGAAGCGGATGTGGTACAGCTGCTGGGCGCCGGACTCACCACGTTCAGGGATTCGGTGGAGGAGCTCAATGCCCGCGAGTGGGACAGCCCGTGCGATTGCGACAGAGATCGCGACAGATCCTCGGAGTGGGCGGACTTGGAGCCCGCTGAGTCCTCGTGGTCGCTCACCCCAGAGTCGTCCTTCAGCGCCGACTGCGCCTCTATAGACTTGCGGTGCATGCCTAGAGGAAGGAAATGAAGAACATAAAATGGGGGAAATTAGTCAAGTTTAAGTTGAAGTTTTCTATATTTCAAGGAAGGTCACATGTCAATCTTACACACTAAAAATAGGCACAGCAAATAAACTCTCTAGAATCCCTAAGTAAATACGATTGCTTTCCAGGGATGATTCCGATTCCGATTCCAATTACGAATCCTACTCCTCGCTGGTGTTAATCATAGGCCGCGCCCCATCAATTGCCAACTAATTTGACATATCGACTTAATTAAAAACTGCCAGATTACTGGGGCCCGATGCTGGCAAGTCCTTGCTAAGCCACTTAGGGCTTTCGGCCACGGCTACTTGGGAATTCAATTGCTAGGCGAACTGCGCCGAGGAATGCCATCCTTGCCATCCTTGCCACCAACGCCACCCCTTCAAGGCCACCGCACAATGGGAATAGATAAGCGATAAATGCCAAATAAAACGGGAATTCATTGGGCCTTCACCCCGACTTGCCACCCTGCCACCCTGCCACCCCGCCACCCCACACAGCCCTCGGCCCGTCCTTGTCGCGTGTGCATTTTGCATTTATTAAGCGATTATTAACAAATAAAGGAAGCGCAGCCACCCCAAGAGCCCAGCCAGCGACGGGTACCGGCGGCACTTGTTCCCATAATCCGCAAAGTCATTCCCGGGAAATGTGCGCAACATATGACGGGGACGCCGGAAAAGCGTCGTTGGACATGCCCGCCAAATATGCTCACAATTTTGCCACCCATCCCCCTCCCCCTCGGATATCGCTATCGTTTTATAATCCCCGAACCGCTGTCCTTTGTGTGGCTCGAAATTTAATTATACGCTCCTTCGCAGTTCCCAGATCCTTCACACAGAAGCCGAGACTAGATCGATATAGGACGTCCGATTCAAGCTGATTTGATAACCCAAGAAATATAATATAATATAATTTTATAACTATGAAATCAATATCCTAGGAGTATCGCTAACTTCTGTCCTGGGAGTGTCGTGTGCTAAGTAGAGAGTAGGTGTGCTTGGAGGGGCATAGTTCACACAGAAGCCGAGACTAGATCGATATAGAAGGAGGTCCGATTCAATCGGACTTGATAACCCAAGAAATAATATAAGTTTATAATATATATCTATATGTACTCCTATGAAATCAATATCCTAGGAGTGTCGCTAACTTCTGTCCTGGGAGTGTCGTGTGCTAAGTAGAGAGTAGGTGTGCTTGGAGGGGCATAGTTCACACAGCAGCCGAGACTAGATCGATATAGGACGTCCGATTCAAGCTGATTTAACCCAAGATAACCCTAGAAATAATATAAGTTTATAATATATATCTATATATACTCCTATGAAATCAATATCCTAGGAGTATCGCTAACTTCTGTCCTGGGAATGTCGTGTGCCAAG
Source organism: Drosophila pectinifera (assembly GCA_008042775.1). Taxonomy (NCBI): domain Eukaryota; kingdom Metazoa; phylum Arthropoda; class Insecta; order Diptera; family Drosophilidae; genus Drosophila; species Drosophila pectinifera. The sequence continues at coordinate 20,588 of VNKC01003091.1, forward strand.
TAGAGAGGTAGAGAGGTGTGCTTGGAGGGGTCATAGTTCACACAGAAGTCGAGACTAGATCGATATAGATATAGATTGGACTTGATAACCCAAGAAATATAATATATATAAGTTTATAACTATGAAATCAATATCCTAGGAGTATAGCTAACTTATATCCTGGGAGTGTGATAAGTGTGTGCCAAGTAGAGAGGTAGAGAGGTGTGCTTGGAGGGGGCATAGTTCGATAGAGTTGATATGATTGTTGCATTTACATTTCTGCTCCATACCTAGTAGCCAGGGTGCCACCGCGTCGTTGTCCTTGGCCGACTTGAGGATCGTATCGGGCAGGGGGAGCGAGTGCCGCACCATGGCCCCATAGAGCCCGTACTCGGCCATTATCGTGCTGCCGCCCCAGACCTTCTCGGTCTTGCGCCACTTGGCCCGTCGATTCTGGAACCAGACCTGCAAGGATAAATGAGAAGAAACTATCAATAAACTGGGGATTGTATATACCCATTTTCCGAACTAAAAATAATATTAATCCAGAACAGGTCGCTGTAAAGTATTTAAGTATTCCTGGCCCCACTTTGTTCGCTTTAGTGCTCGGCCATATGGAAGCTGACCTCTCCGATGGCCAATGGCCAATGGCCATCAAGTGAAGCCCTAATCTCTGGAAAATGGCATGCAAATTGCAAATTATTAAATAAAAAACCCATTCAAATTGAAAAAATGTAAATGGAATGTTTTTTAAATGCTAATACTTGGACCCATAAACCTTTGAGCTGTCCCCATGCACACACTCACATCCAGAGTGGAGCTTACAGCACAAGGGTGTGCATGGAGGGGGTTTTAGAAGGGGTTCTAGGTTAACAAATTCAAAGGGTTAAAGTCTGGCTAAAATTGCAAAATAAAGCAGATATAATATAGCCACATTCCTACCGATAACAAATTGAGAAGAAGGGATAAGAAGGTGCCTAAAAGAATGGAATGAAATAGAGGCACCATTGAATTCCATTTTTAAGTACCCACAAGTACACATAATACCCAATAATATAATAAATTAATAAAATAGAACGTTCTTGTATTTATTATTTAATTTTAAATAATTTAAAATATGAAATTTGTTCTGGAAGATATAAATTTTATAGAGACAGTCCTGTCTGACAGTCCCCCTGCCAAGTCGAGCCCATGGTTACCCCTCGAACCCATCGCTTACAGAAGTGCAGAAGATACTCCTACACACATAATGGCAAATGATATACATATTCGCATATAAGTGACCAAATTAGATTATCTTCCGAGACATTAAACCGATTCTCTGACGGCAGCAACAACACCGGGAACCGGGAGCCGGGAACAACAACGAGCATGATAATATGAAAACATTAAATGTTGATCACAAAAGGCAGCCGGCAGACAACAACAACTGTCACAATAAAAGGATTTGCCACAAGCACACGGCCGAAAGGATTTAGCCACCCCTCGAGGACACTCCAACCCCCGAGGACGCTCCAGTCCCGGTCCCTGTCCCAGTCCCGGTCCCTGTCCCAGTCCCGGTCCGGCGCTCTGCACTGAGAAAGAAGTCATCATTCTTCTGGTCCATCAAATCGTTTAGTTCTGCTATTAGTCATGTGCGCACACAAGGGGGAGGCCGGTGGCGGTCACCCTTCGTCCTCGTCGTCTTAGTCCTTTGGCCAGGACGACAGCGAAGATTGCCCGAGCTAGGGTAAACCCCAGTGAAGTGGCTGCTGTGCTTGTGGAGAAGCGACAGAATGCGAATTCTATAATAAAAAACCTAAATATGCAAAGCGGCTGGAGTTGGAAATCAGGGGTTAAGCCGGGGGTTAAAAGGGGCTGCCATTGTGGCGACATTTTTCCCAAATTCCAAGCTCTCGCTCCGTCTTTTCAGCCAAACCAGCCAAGAGTCGAGCGTTCAATACCAAATAAGGACCTTAAATCGCAACAAATCCTGCGCGGGTTAAGTGGGCAGCTGGGCGTGGCCCTGGGACAAATCTGCAAAATATATATATATATATATATACGTATATAGTATATGTATGTGGAGAAGCGAAGACAAAGTGAGTTGGCTTTGGGTCCTGTCACCAGTCTTGGATGCCCACCAGGACACCAGGAGCCTTGGAATCGGCCAAGTCATAAATCTGGAAATCTGCTCGCATGAGAAATTGGCAGACCCGAGTCCTGGGGCCCCAGGACCTCCTGAATTCCGAGGGAGGTATACGGAACTATATGCGAGTATTTTTTTGGCACTGCCAGCCAACGGAGAGCCACTCAGAGCGATTCGTTGCAGCCCAGGAAATTTACAACTTGCCCAAAATATTTGGTTTTTGGCAAAGTGCCGCCAGTCTGGGTACAGTGCGTATCGGCAATGTAATATAAAATAAGGTCTAGTCCCTATATTAAGGTTCCTTCATTATCGATTCTTAGAACTGAAATGTTTAAAATAAAAAGCTAATAGATTATTGTTAGCAACATCACTTGATAGTTTAAATATGACGCGCACTGTGCTAGGTGTGACTCAGCGATTGCTCAGGCGTGGAAAATAAATCCAGGCGGAGCTGAGGTCCTGCAGAGCCTGGTCTGAAATTACCCGCCACTGTTCTCTCGAGCGCTGCCAACTGATGTCAAATTAATTTGCACATCCCGCCAGGATCCCTGCCTTCGGCTCCTTGGACGGCGGAAGATGCTCCTGGCAACCTAGCAACCTGCTCCAATCCCGGCTGCAAAATCAAATTAATCCGGTTTGTTATTTCATCATGCAACGTCAACGTCACCATCATCAGCTGCAACAACAGACAAAAGGCAGCAGCAACACACCGGCAACACACCGGCAACACACAGGCAACAGCAACATTTTGCAATAATAAATAGCAGCAGCGGCACACACACTGTGTGTGTAAACAATACACACACAGAGGTGCCGGGAGCCTCTGCCAAAGGAGCGGAAAATTTCATTAACAAGGCACACAGGCAACAGCAACATTGCAGCTGCAGAGGGAGAAAAGCCCAGAATCTTATTGCCTATTTTGATCACTCTTTAAACTATTATTAAATCTAACGAAAATAAAAGATACTCAATTGGTATGACCCATTATTTTACTTCAGATATATACACTATTATATATAAATATTTATTATTATCATATAGAAACGAAGCCCTATCTTTTCGCCATGTGTACGACAGCAACATCGGCAGCAACGTCCGTTCAGCCGAAGAGGGCCTGAAAGAGGGGCTGGGCTACTGCTCTGATAATTTAATCAACTCTCATTGAATTATATCATTTTGCAATTTGGAGACCCGGCAGAAGCAACATCAACATCCCATCATCCAGACTGAATCGTCATTATGATACCAGAACCCAGAACACACAGCAAATTGGGAACCGGATAAGCGGGGCCTCGACTACGACCTGGGCCTGGCCTGGGCCTGGCCTGGGAAATTCGGTAGGGCTCCGTCCACTTTGAGTGCGGAAATCAAGGTGGGAAATGGCATAAATTGCCAAAACGGAAATTCGCTCCTAACCGAGTTCCGACGTGGATCGGAAAACCCACTTTTCCCTCATTTCCCCCACAATGGCTCCTACTACTACTATGGCTGCTCGGTTGTCAGTGACTGGGCTTATTTGGCCGAAAATTACACACAAATTGAATGCTCTTAGTGTCTTAAAAAATACATTTATTCGATGTTATATTTATTTATATTTAGAATTAAAAAACACACGGAAGTGCCCCTGCTAAAACTCTAAGGAATCTAGACAAGGAAGGGGGCTTACTCACATTTTCAAACGATTTTAATAATTCTTTATTATAACAATAAGCCACTTAACTTTCTCTTTCTTAAATATATGTCTATAATGTTATTGAGTAGAATTAAAAGAGTCTCAAAAGCACTTAGAGTAGGAATGAAATTGTTTTCCCAGATCAAGTCCCTCTTCTTAAATGTAATTTTCCGATTAAGTGAGAGGTTAACTTAATCACAACTTGGCTCGTAAAACATCCCTCCCTTAGCTGGGGCTGGAGGGGATAATGCCAACTACTTTAATATAGATAACAGCGCGGACAATCTGCCGCCAAATGATTACTTGACCATTCCCACTTACCGATTTCCCATTTCCCATTTCCCATTTCCCGACTTGCCATTTCCCCTTTTCAACTTCGATTCCAATACGCTGCGAATCACGACATCAATTTGCTGATTGAAAATTTATTATTATCCTGGATGCAGAGTGCGGGGCACTCTTCTCCTGGAAGGGGTGAGTGCTCCGAATGGACGAAGGATATTTATGGGCCGAAACCAAGATGCCACAAGGAGCGGAGAAGCGAACGCCACGCCCACTTGTCCGGTTGGTGGAAACGCATTTGATTTATCGAACTATCAACTTGTTGGCCGAAGGAAATTGACCGATGATGAGGTCAAGAGCTGCAAGGAGATGTCACGAAGGTCCTGCCATACTTCTGCTTATATCTATAATTATATATCTCTAAGTTAAAAGCGTGTTTTTCCAAATAGGTATTAATAGGGATAGATGTTTCGAGGCTACTATAATAGCTATAGGTTTATAGTTAAAGGACCTACATTCTCCCCATTCGACTGGAACCCTTGGCAGGGCAAGGACTCCCATCTAATAATAACTCAGGGATTGTCAAACCAATTTCCCGGCATTTGGCCACTCGAGTGGGCCTGGACAATGGCCCGGCTGGCCCCACAATTAAAATATTGGTAACCAATCAAAGAGGCTCAATGGGCAAGGATCTGCCCGGTCGCAAGGACTTGGGGTGCTTGCCTCTGGGGCTCGGCTATGGCCGATACCTGCTCACTGGGGCTGCAAAATTGCGTAAATTGCATGTGTGGCGTAGTCCTTTTCAGGTGACATGTGCACCTGTGGCCCCTGCACCCCGCTCTCCCCTGCATGCGATTGCATTTCGGGAGGGCAGGGCTTGGGGGACTGAGAGGGATTTGCCCGGCTTTCGGTCTGTGTGCGGCGGCATCCGGCGGCATGCGGCCTTTATTGGTTTACTTCATCAACTCGAACGACTGAGGGGGAGGAGTGGGCGGAGTGGGAGCTCCTGGGCGGCCTTTGGGTGGCCTTCGCCTGGCGTGGAGTGGAGGCAGTCTGCCCGCCGAGGCGTGTGGAAATTTCATAACGACAGAGCCCGCACTTTATATGCAATACTCAATTGACATTCGCGGAATTCATTTTTTGCCAACTCCCGCCAAGGATATCACTCTTCCGAAAACGAGTTAGAATCTGACAGGATAATACACACTTCTAATATAATAAATGTGGCAAGTAAAAGTCTCTTAAGAGGCAGAGGTCTTTAGAAGGGTTTGATATTGAGATTAAGATTGAGATTGAAGTTAAGACTTATTTATTTATTTTTTAAAACTCCAATAGAGTATGTGATCCTGCGACCAATATCTGCACCCTTTCGGCCCTCTTTGTCTCTGCATTCCCCGCCGTCCCTCCATTTTTTCCGCTGGAACTTCAATTTCCAACTTTCATATGAGTTTAACGGTCGCGAACTCGTCCTTTTTGTTCCTTTCAGAGCCCGGAGAGCATTTCAGCTCTTCCGGATTAAAAATGTAAATGCGAAATGATTTCTCTTTTTTAGCATTCGTTAGTCGGGAGTATTAATTTACGCAGACGGAACTAAAGGCTTGAGGGAGGGGTGGCAAAGGGGCTGGCATGCGAGTCATATTAATGACCTTTACTTGACATTGAGTCCGCAGTGCAATTGCCACATTGCCGTTGAACTATTAATTACGCCCAAACGATGTTTTAAATGCCCCGTGATTAATGAAGCGCTTTTCTAATTACGTTCGAAGATCATAATGCTTTCCAAGGGGGCGGCTTGAGTCGGACTCCGACTCGATTCGAATAATTGCAAAACATTTAGTGGGTGCATTAAGTAATCCGGGTAGTTCTCTCCATAAGCTCACCATAATTACCGCATTGCATTGGGGAAGCCCCTTAAAACCAGGCCCTATTTCCAAAATGAAATCAAAGCTGCATGGATATTATTTTTTTGGTAAACCAAATTGGATAAAGCAAGGATATATATATATATGTAGCTAGCACAGCTAGTAATTATTTAAATTTGGAGTCTGATTTTTGGGATACACATTCACACACTTCCCCTAGATTTATTCGAGTTAAAAATCCACAGATACAGCCTCGTAAATCACTCCCAACTAGAATCCCATCAAAGGACTTGGCCGTTAAAACGTGCGGCCGCAAGTGAGCGGCGTTTCGGGTGGTTTCCCGGCTGAGTAGTTACCGTTATGATCGCCATCATGGCCAAATTGGCAAGTGGCAAGTGGCAAGTGGCCGTGGGGCGCGTGGCATCGCAGCAGGTTGTCGCCACGCAGTCGCCGTGTGTGAGAACTGTTGCAATTTGTTTGTTTTCGTTTCTCGTTTCCGTTTCCGTTCCCATTTTTCCTTCCGCGCACAAAGGGTTACCCTCCCCCATCAAGGGGGTGGAAAAACCTCCGCTCGTTTGTTTATGATTAACGCGCGCTAATTTCATTCATTTCGCACTCAATGGCCCTGGATCTCGGACTGTGGACTCAGGACTACGGACTACGGACTCTCCGGATCTCTGGGGACCCAGCACACTTATGCTTATTGGATTTGCCCCGAGCGTTGCCCGGGAGATCTAGGCGGGGAGTGGCAGGGAAGGATGGTCACACGACCGCAGGACCATTAGCAGGACAACCCAAGTCCTGCGGCCGGCGGACTGAATTCGACTTCGCGGCGAGGTGTCGGAATACAAATCCCCTACCAACGGCGGCCCGAAAAATGATTCGATCATCGCCTCGCTGGCATTTTCTGGCCGAGGAACTAATAATCTTATTAGAATTAACGATGGAATTTCCAATTTGCGGCGACAGGCGGCTCCCAGTTCCCAGTTGCCAGCGATTTAATGTTAATAAGGCCCGCGTTCCTTGAGTTCCCGGGTCTCAGCTACGCAAAATAGGAATTCCTCGCCGGACGTGCTCGAATGCCGGGCTCCCTGACACAGATTACGAGTGGGTTAGTTTATGTCCTGGCTCTCCCAGGAGAGCGGGCGAGTGGAGAGTGGAGCCGGCCAGCGATTTGTTTGACTGCGAAAACGGCTCCGAAATACCAAAACAATGAAGCCAAGGGTTCACAAATCAGGAATGTATTTAGGCAAAGAAAGCTCACTGCAAAAATCTATATACTATATCGAAGCTATGGGTGGGTTTTTAGGGTAAAAGATATTTAAAATGCTTGATACTTTGAAATTCAAACAACAAGAGAATAGTTTCTTCCATTAACTTAATTTAAAGACTAGCAATACACCAAAGTAAACTCTAGAAATCCCTGGGATATATATTATAAATTACCCCTATATTAAGCAGTTTCTTTATGAATAAAGACTGGCCAATAGAGTGGGTCTTATAATGCGAAACAATTTGGAATGGCTCTCGCCTTTGTGGGCCTCCATTCACAGCGGATTAAATCTGTACAATTTGTTGGCAGTCAGCGAGCGACAATGGCCCGGTGCTCAATCATCGTTATGATTGTCGCTGTGATTGTGCTCTTGTGATTGTCATTATCGCCATCGTCACCATTTATCGATGGCCGATTGACCCAACAATCGAAGACGCAACTGCAGGTGCCTCTGCTTCTACCTGTGACTGTGCCTGCCACTGACAGGAGTACGTGGTACGTTGTACGTGGTACATGGCACCTTGTTGTTGCCGTTGTCATCATCATTTTCATTAATGGTAAACCAATCATTTTTCAATTATATTCGCCGCTGGATACAAATTGTCTGATTTGCGTGTGCCAAACCCATACCCATACCCAAACCCATACTCATACCCATACCCAAACTTATACCCAAACCGAACCGAGGCGAAGAGACCCGAGCCCAGCCAAGTTGAATCGAGGCAGGCGCCATGTCACGCCTACCTGACACCACCTGACACCGCCTGACACTCCGCTATACACACATACACACTCAGTGCCCGCTCTCACCGGCTGGCAGTAACCACCAGCGGCAAAGGCACCCAGCCAGCCCATCCTTGGGCTTTGTCTTCAACTCGCAGTTGCTCTCTCTGCCAGGTGAAAGGACACTCGGAGTCCTTCTTTACTCACAATATCCAGAAGAGCATATTAATTGAATTTATAAATATTAATACAATACATTAATTAAAACTATATACTTAAAGTTGCCTTTTTGGTAGATATTTATAGGGCAAACTAGGACACAGATTAGTCTCTTAAGGTAATTCTCTTTTTTGTAAAGATAAATAAGAGATAGCATAGAAAAATTACACCAATAAATATAAAAATAAAGTAGAAATTCCCATTTAATATTAAAGAGATATTAATATTAATTGATTATATAAATACTTGGAATACATTAATCAAAACTAGATACTTAATATCCCTTTTTGGAAGATATTTATAGGAAAAACCAGAGCACTGACTAGGTAATCCTTCTTTTTGTATAGATAAATAAAAGATAGTATAGAAAATTAACACTAAATAGTCAGAGAACCATTAAATTTAAAAATTAAGTAGATACTCCCATTTAGTAAGAAATATTAATATTAATTAAATATATACAAATATTTGTGATAAATTAATCATAACTAAACACTTAAACAAAAGTTACCATAGAAAAACTAACACTAAATAAACAGAGAACCATTAAATATAAAAATAAAGTGGAAATTTCCATCTAAGATTAAAGAGAGCATAGAGAGAGAATAATTCGTAGGATGAGTTGAAGGTAAGATAGTTTTCATCTTCTTAGTCTACAGTTTAAGGGAATCCCCGTAGTCGGCTATGCCCCGGCAGTTCTATTATTTTTTTTATATTTATATTTATTTTGCATTGCTGCCTGCCTGCCTGCCTGTTTGGGTTTTGCGAGGCGACAAACCAATTGAAGTGTCAGCCGCAGAAGAGGCGCCGCGTGGCGCCACGCCCCCGACTTGCAACAGTTCAGTTCGGTTGATAAAGTGCACAACTTCTGCGGGTTAAGTCGGTATAAATTGTCTGGATCATGCTGCGCTGCCCCACCGGGTCAGGGGTCGGGTCAGGGGTCCATTATGCCACCATAATTCGCTGACAATTCCTCAATAAAGCCAGCTCCCCGTTCCCGTTCCCGTTCCCCGTTCAGGTGGGAAGCTCGAAGGGATGAGCGGCTACAGTCAACCCCCATTTCCCGGAAAATCCACCCACTCAACAACGAATGTTTCTAATCTATAAAATTAATTTTCTCGAAATCTTTGTTGCTTGCAACAAGGTCCCTCGGGGGCCCAGCAAAAAAGAGGAAGCTCAAATTGTAAAATTGTTTAACCGCAGAGCTGCCTTTGAGGCACTTGTTGTTGCAAATTAGCGTGAAACGCGATTTATAATGTCAATTGTGTTAAACGAGTTCCCAGTTTCGTTTTCGTTTTCGGTTTATGTTGGAAAATTGCAAAATGGGAGAGATGAAAGTGTGGATTAGTGGGTCGCAAATTGAAAATTTTAGACTTCAGCAAGGACAATGGTTCTGCTCCTGTTCCTGTTCCCGGTCCTGGTCCGGCCAACATCAATCAATGGCAGCCAGCCAGACAGTCCGGAGGAGTGACCATCAATCAAGGAGCGAGTCAGAGTCAGAGTCCGGGAAACTATTTGCCATTTGCCCTAATTGCTTGAGGCCCGCGCCTAATTTTCCTTGCCAGGTAGCAGCAACCCTTTTCACTTTCCTCCCGTGCCCCTTTGCCCATTTACCCCCTTTGGCCAGGACCCCCTTTTGGCTCAGGACAAACAATGAAAGTGTCAAAACTTCGCTTTGCTTTTTTAACAAATGGACGGCAGCAGGAAGGAAGGAAATTAGTTGGCCTTCGCCCCGATTTCAGGGCTTGTCCCTGACTTTAATCGGATGAAACAGCAGAAATATCTATATTACATATTAAAGTAGTGGGATTATATTCCAAATATTATATATTTCTTAAAACTAAGTACTTGTACAGCAGATATATCTATATTACATATTAAAGTAGTGGGATTATATTCCAAATATTATATATTTCTTATAACTAAGTACTTGTACATTACATTAAATTTAAAGACTAGCAGTTTGTGTTTTTAAATGAAGCCAACCAGACGGGAAGCTCTTTCAATATAAGGCTAGGTATTGTTTCCCCCACCTTAACCTTAGTTACCAATATTAGTAGAAGATATATATCCAAGACCCCTTAAGAGTTATATCCCAATCTCCAACCCGAATCCCCCAAGACTCCTTTAAGCCATCCTGCATAATATGCATACCCTTGACTTGTTCGGTTTTCAGTTTTCAGTTTTCGGCTCTCGGTTTTCGGCCTCTCAAGTGGCTCATCGGGGAGAAAATTAAGTATAACTCATTATCGCAATCAAGAAATCCTTTTTCAGCAGCAGCAGCAGTAACAACAACAACACCATTGTTTGCTTTGCCAGATGAAATCGGACTTGCAGCCTGTTGCACACCAATTTTCTACTCAAAACTTATGACAGCCAATTCGAGAGAAGGAACGAAATTATACAGACACTCGATCGCAGGGCGGCTCCGGGGTGCTGCAGGCTGCATGACTGTTCAGTTTCTGGCCATATATATATATATATATATTTTATAAATGCGAGTATGCGGCATATGTGCAACGTCGTCTTCATCCTCGTGCTGCGGCGAGGCTCGTTGAAATCAACATCAAACCTTTAATTTGATGATTCTGCAAATAATTCGGATTCGGATTCGGATTCAGAGTCGGACTCCGAGTTGGATTTGGACTGGGAGTCGTTGACGTTTTTTGTTTAACCCCTCGCAGACCAGACCCAGACTGTGTATGTTGACTTTTCCGCGCAGCCGAGGCGTGAAAATATAATAACACATTTTTAATTATATTTCCCAGCTCCATTGTTCGCGAGCCCAGAATAATAAGGGAGTACCCAGCCCAGACTTGAATAAAAGCGAGGCAAAAGTGAAAGGCTTCTGGTGCGAAATTAACCAAAATTCAGCAGCAGTTTGCGGAATTAGACTGATCGTGCCAATTCACGTTCATTCACGTCAGTCATTAGTGTGACCAGCCTCGTGACTGACTCACCACTAATCTCTATTTCCTACTCCCCGTTCCACCTGGCTTCCCCGCAGCCTTTCAGGTTGAATGCACTGCCGAGTGGCCGGCTGGGCCACCTCACCTGGCAACGGTTCGTTTATGGATCTGCCATCGTCTATGGCTATATAGCTATTTATAGTGTGGCTGTGTGTAATTGCGATATGTACGCCTCTGCTTATATTTATTTATTTTTTTTTTGGGGCAATGACACTGCGAATTTGGCCAGGCTTTGCCTAATTTGTATCTGATGAGATGTGATCTAATTTATTGTTGGTGTCACACATTATTAACCTGTGGCATTGCAATAAAAAACTGTACACTAGTTTATACTTAATATTTCATAGTATTAAATAGCACAAATAAAGCCACTTTAATACTTTAATTAGATTGTGAAGCACTGCTATTAATTCAGTCTGTTAAAGCTTTGAGTAACCGAAGTATTTAATTGAAACTCGCAAATTGATTTGAAATATAAAAATATAATTGAAACACTTTCCACTCGGAGCCAAATCAAAGCCTGTCATCATCCCAAGTTAGTTCCATTCACTCCGATCCCATCAGATCCAAACACGAAGGAAGAGGGCAATCTGCCGGGTTGCTGCTCCCTCGATCGGCCGATTGAATGAGGCCTATTATCGCCTTGAAAGGCGTAATTATCGCTCGACAATCCAAGCGGAATGTGCTATACTCGCATTTGTATTTACTCAATAAACATTATCGCCGATTGGGCATCGGCCAGATTGGGCAACCCAGCCCCGCAAATCCCAGTCGGTCCAGTTTCCAGCTCCCACACACCAATCTCGTTATGATGCACAGCAAGAAATATTACTCACAGTTAAGCAGAAAGTACAGAGAGTCTTTGGTTTATTTTTTTGTATTTTTATGTATCCCAAGAAGAGCAGATATTTCTCTCTCTGCAGCCCAATTGGACTCATCGAAAAGTAGACCCAGAGAGACTGTGAGAAGCGGAGTGTTTGTACATCGGAAAATTAGTCATTCTTTGAGTTTCCTGTTTGGATATGGAGTTCAGGTGGGAACAGCCACACAAGTCACTTTCACATTCAGCTGGCTTTTATCTGGATTAAAAAGTATTCGAAGTGAGCAGACTTTAATTTGTGAACAATTTCTTGATTTGGGAAAATGTAATAAGCCTTGACTCACGGAAGAAATAATATATATCATACAAGGGGAAACAAGAAGATATATAAAATAGAAACAGCTGAAATATAAAAGTACAGTTTATATTTGTTAATAACATTATTTTTTTAAGGATGAAAAAATATTCAAAAATATAGAATTGCAATTTGAAGAATGTGCTCTTATTCCAAGGCATTATTTTATATTAAAAACGTAAGGAATAATTTCTTTTAAATATATTTCTATACTCCTAGAGTTTCCGGATATTTTTCTTAACTATTCATTGACAGAATTTATTTAATATTTAATAATATTAATACAAACTGCTTGTTGAAGTATTAAAGTACCTATGGAATTTTTCGAGGAACCATGCGTTGGAAAATGCCTTCTACAAAGATTATAATTGGCAGTTACCCCAGATTTTCATCTTGCCTGATTTTTGGGAGCGGCGAGTGCCTAACAAGCAACTTTCCCACTTGAAGACACGTACAAAAAGTGGCCATTGAACCGGACTGCATAAAAAACGGCCGAAATCAAGGCCTGCGGACTTCTCGGATGAGCACCGGGCTCATTGCGCGCTAATAAGTCCGATGATACAAGGAAGGATACAAGGATATAGGAAATGGTAACTGGTGACTGGTGAGTGCGTGCAGGATGAATCATTACCATTACTCGGCGCGGGGGAGAAGCCCGGGGAAACGCGGCCGAGGTCACGTTTTCGCACCGTGGGTGGTGGCCGAGTCCTGGGCGGCACTGGCAGTTCCACTCGAAATAAACAGCAAACAAAACGCGGCAAATTAATAACAGTACAGGACGAGGGCCAGGACCAAGACCAGTAACCCCACTCCTCGCCGAGAACTAAGTGTAATTGCGACAATGTGGCTGCACTTACACGTGTCATCGCAGCAGCATCATCCTCGCAAATCCTTCCCCGAAACTTGTTACGCACTTGCTGTCCTTCGTCCTTCGTCCTTCGTCCTTCATCCTTCATCCTTCATCCCCCGGAAATGTTGTCGTTCCCAACCCTCCCAGGGGGATTTCCGGCTGGGAATGGGAACTGGGAACTCGCGCGGAGACTTTCAGGACTGCTGTCAGGACTCGCTCGGACAAACCACAGTGGCACATTGTTGCCATTGACTTTGCGGCAGGGAGAGGGATATACCTATGCTCTATAGCTCAACTCTCCCTCGCAGGAAACTCTATATTCTACGGGGATTACTTGCCGCACAAGGTCGTCCCTGCGTTTGTTGTGGAAATTAGTTGTAATTGATTGTTATCTGCCAGAGATCTGGTAAATATTTTTATAATTACGCAGTTGTTGGTTTTAAATAGAGCCCGAAATGTCACTGAGGCTTATGTGCCATATAACTAGTGAGATGTTTAAGAATACTATTTAATATAAAATATTAAATCCCTCAGAAAGTTGTGATTCTTCTTTATATAGTGTTCCCTTTCCTCCTAAGAAAATATAATATATATCAATGAATAGTGATTAAATATTTTGTGCTATTTTTATATAATATATATCTGGCTCTTGGCCTTCCAAAAATCCATATAACTAGTGAGATGTTTAAGAATACTATTTAATATAAAATACTAAATCCATCAGCAAGTTGTGGATTCTTCTGTAGATACTGTGCTTTTTTGTCCTAAGAAAACATAATATTTATCAATGAATAGTGATTAAATATTTAATGTTATTTTTTATATAATATATATCTGGCTCTTAGCTTTCCAAAAATATAATATTTATCAATGACTAGTGATTAAATATTTTGTGTTATTTTTACATAATATATATCTGGCTCTTGGCTTTCCAAAAATATAATATTTATCAATGAATAGTGATTGAATAATTTGTGTTATTTTTATATAATACATATCTGGCTCTTGGCTTTCCAAAAATATAATATTTATTAATGAATAGTGATTAAATATTTTATGTTAATTTTATATAATATATATCTGGCTCTTGGCTTTCCAAAAATCAATGAATAGTGATTAAATATTTTGTGTTATTTTTATATAATATATATCTGGCTCTTAGTCCTAAGAAAATATAATATTTATCAATGAATGGTTATTAAATATTTTGTGTTATTTTTATATGATATATATCTGGCTCTTAGCTTTCCAAAAATCCGTCAACACTTGGGTCACTCTCTAATTTCCCCCCTGCGATTGGTAGCTCGCCACCCACTTGCTGTTCGCGTTTCCGTTGCGTTTTCCTGGAAGCCTCAAGTGTGGAAAATAAGAATCCACTGAGCCCCACAAAAAATAAGAAAATAAAAAACAAGAAGCGGGAGAGGAGGGAGGGGTTGACATGAGCTCGAAGGTAACACAATACTCCAGGCAGCAACTACTTAAAATGCAATTATATGCATTATTATTCGGCTGCTGGGCGAGTATTCTTATTTTTGTACACGAATACGCAGAACCAGACTGGTGCTGGTGCTGGAGCTGGAGCTGGTGGGGCCGGGAAAATGGAGGACGACGGGTATTTAAATGCCCACCTCAGCTACTAATTATTACCAGGAAAAACTCTTGAAATTGACGTTTCATTTTGTGCGGCGGCGGCGGCGGAGGAGGCGGAGGGGCATGTCAACGCCCCGACGACCAAAGGGGTTAAGGTCTGTTTTCACTCAAGACATCCAGAACATCCAGAAAATCGAGAAAAAAACGAGCTCGCGCGTCGTGATTATGCACATCGAACCGAAAGTCTTCGGCAACAGATTAAGGCACTCCAGAAATTATGAAAAAATAATATTTTTCTTAGAACTGATACCATTTTAAACGAATTGGTACTCGGCGCAGAGTCAACAAAATGAAGAAGTTTCACGATCATCGCAGCGCGGGCCTGAGAAAAATAAGAGGCGAGAATCCCCGGCGAAGACTGCAAGTCTGTAGACTGCGGAGAATGAAGAGCGAAGACTGGAGAATGGAGCATTAAGAATGGGGAGTGCAGGGGTAGGTGGCCAGTGCTGTCAATCTTTTTAGACTTTAAAAACATTTATGCAAAGGCGGGATGTATTTAATGAATTTATTTAAATATTTATTCATTTCCCACTTGGCTTTTTAATAATATAAATATTTAAGTATAAATGAATATAGAAAAAACACTACCTTTAGTCAGCAGCAACTCTTTTAAGCTATCATTCAGAGTATAGGTTGGCTTAGGTTGCATTTTATGCAACTTAAGAGGTATAAAATTAATTAATAATTATTAATTATTATTAATAATTAATTTCCCACTTGGCTTTTTAATAATATAAATATTTAAGTATAAATGAATATAGAAAAAACACTACCTTTAGTCAGCAGCAACTCTTTTAAGCTATCATTCAGAGTATAGGTTGGCTTAGGTTGCATTTTATGCAACTTAAGAGGTATAAAATTAATTAATAATTATTAATTATTATTAATAATTAATTTCCCACTTGGCTTTTTAATAATATAAATATTTAAGTATAAATGAATATAGACAAAACACTACCTTTAGTCAGCAGCAACTCTTTTAAGCCATCATTCAGAGTATAGGTTAGCTTAGGCTCCATTTTATGCAATTTAAAATGTATAAAAGCTTGCTTTTTTATTAAATTCCCGGTTATATTACTAAGTAAAAATATCATAAGAAAAATAGTAGCTTTTTCTTGGCCACTTTCAGCTATTTTTTATGTATTATTTCGGCCAACACTGGCCCTGGCACACACGATCGCCGGCGATGCAGACGGCATTGCGTCAAGTGGCAGCATCGGCCAGTCGAGCTGTCTGCCACAAGTCTGCCGTGCTGGCCGCCTTTCGGGCCCTGTTCTCTCTGTTCTACTCGGGTTCCCAGGCCAGCCAACTGCCAATCGGGCTGCAGCTACTCCAACTCCCAAGCTGCTCCAATGACGCGGCCACATTCTCGATCCGATCCGATCGAGCCAGCCCGCTATTTCCATCCATTCCGAGGCATTGTTCACTTGGACGCGTCGACACTCGAGTAAATTAGTTTCGTAGAACTTCCAAGACGGCCCACACCGAGCCGAGTGCCAGTCCGTGGCACTGAGAGAAAAGGATTTTATAAGTTTGATTAAAAAGAGAGTAAGAGTAAGTAAGAGTATGGAGACTGTTCTCCTAAAGTTTATAAAGACCAGGAAAGCTTCGTAAAAGTTTTCTTGAAAATACATTTAATTTCAGTGAATATCTTAAATTATATATTTAATATTTATATTATTATATTATATTATTATTTTAAGAAGTATTATATTATTTATATTATTATAAGTAAATTACTTCTTCCAATGCTAGAACGTTGACTGGCAAAAGGAAGGGACTTGTATTTACAGCACGGAGACTTAGTTAGAGACTTATCCGAGCTTAGTAGGGCCAATTTTGGATAGTTCCTCTTAAGAATCCCTATAAATCGATATGTATGACTTAGTTAGAGACTTATCCGAGCTTAGTAGAGCCAATTTTGGATAGTTCCTCCCAAGAATCCCTATAAATCGATATGTATGTACCCTAAAAACGACTCAAGGACCCCTTGGAAGTCAGCTCAAAGAGCGAATAAATCATGTTCGTCCTGGAGCTCGTGAGGGGTTGCAAATTTATTCACTGAAACACTGAAAGGTGTAATTACCCGGGCACAAAACACACTCGCACGTACACTCACTACCACCCATGCAGACACTCACACTCACACTCACGCACACCTCGGCGCACTCACACAGACACAGAGTGTATGCGAAAATTGGCAGCACAAAAAGTTCACCTCAAGTTCTCTCGTCTCTCGAAAAGTTGGGCAAATGCCGAGGGGGGTAAAGGGGTAAAGGGGTAAAGGGGTAAAGCGGGGCAGAAAGCGGGGGCGTGGCTGACTGCAGACTGCTACTGGCATGGAAAATTAACAATTTTTCAATTAAAATCAATACGGAGTGTGTACTTGTGTGTAGTCGTAGTTGCCTTTGCCACACACCAAAAAAGCAAGTCCTTGTTGACGGGGGCTGTCGGGGGGGGTTTTTGAGGGGGTCTCTGAGGGGGTTTCCAAGGGGTTTCCAGGGGGCTGCCTTGGTAGATGTTAAGGGGGGCTGGAAAAGTGGGTGTGGTTGCCACTGTCAGGGTAATCTGCATATGTGTGCGAGTGTTGCTCTCGCAGGAAAATAGCTTAAGTGCCTGAAAATATGCAACGCATTCGACGACCGAACTCTGGCTGTGTGTGTGAGTCCTTCACTGTGTGCCTGTGTGTACATGTGTGTTGGTTCATGTGTGCGTGCATGTGTTGTTAGTTTTTTGGGCGCCGTTGATGTCAGCCCAAAAAAAGAAAACAACACCAAAAAGCCAAAAATTCTAAAGCTGGCAAATAGTGCCGTTATTTTGAGTGACAGTAGACACTGAAAAAATATTATATTCCAAAAAATTCAACATCAAATGTAGGCCTAGTAACCTAAAAATAGTGAAATAAGTTAAATAAGTTAAATATTTATTTTATATGTATACCGATTACCTTTTTTATTCAAGTTAAGTTATTAGGTTATTTTGGTATTACATTTTTACAGCATAGAGTATTTTTTAAGATATTTACTTGTTAACTTTTATGTTATTTATTCATATTTACTTTGCAGTGCCTTGGTAGGTGCACCTTATGTATTATTATTAAGTATAATTATAATTGTATAATTATTAAGTAATATTGGTATCATATTTCTACATCCCAGAGTATTTTTTAAGATATTTATTTATTAATTTTTATGTTATTTATTCATATTTACTTAGCAGTGCCTTGGTATATTTTATTTTAAACTAAATAAGCACTGTTTTCGCCTTTAAATTATTAAGTAGTATTGGTATCATATTTCTACATCCCAGAGTATTTTTTAAGATATTTATTTATTAATTTTTATGTTATTTATTCATATTTACTTAGCAGTGCCTTGGTATATTTTATTTTAAACTAAATAAGCACTGTTTTCGCCTTTAAATTATTAAGTAATATTGGTATCATATTTCTACATCCCAGAGTATTTTTTAAGATATTTATTTAATAACTTTTATGTTTTTTATTCATATTTACTTTGCAGTAAATATATATAAATATAAATACTCAATATTTTAAGCTAAACAAACACTTTTTTCGCCTTTAAATTATTAAGTAATATAGGTATCATATTTCTACATTCCAGAGTATTGTTTAAGATATTTATTTATTTACTTTTATATTTATATTTATATTTAGTTTGCAGTGCCTTGGTGGGTTCGAGTATTGGTCGGGTCGTGGCTCCTCTGTACTTGTGCATCGTTTTGCGGTTGTTTCGGTCCTTCCGAGTATTTTGTGGTCGTCTAACTGTTGAGTCCTTACACACACGCACACTGGGGGAAGGGAGAGGGACGGAGAGAAGGTGATGACAAGGATAGACTCCATTTGTGGGCACCGCAAACAACGTTAAATGCAAATTTACGCTCCTGCCAGCACTGCCTCTCCACCCCCGCCCCCTTCGACAGCACCCTTTCCCCAGTGGATTTTCCACCCACTTTCCCCACTCCCAACCCTTCGGGTTTCCCCAACTGAGCACACAAAATGGCCGTACTTTGGCGCCATTGCTTCACTCCAGTTGTCCTTCGCCGGGGAGCTCCTTGTTGTTCCTGTTGTTGTTGTTGTTGCTGCTGTTGCTGCTGCTGTTGTTGCTGCTGCTGCTGTTGTCCTTGTTGACTATTGCCGTTATTGCCAGAGTTGGACAGGGACGGCAAACGCAGTAGTGGCCAGGATTGAAGTGTTAGTAGTAATGCTACTAATTGGACTCGCTTTTAGCAACGCTCCATGTGCCCCCAAGCAATCCCGATCCCCATCCCCATCCCAATCCCAATCCCAATCCCCATCCCAATCCCAGAGACAAGCCCACAAAACTCCTTCAAAGTGCTCTCCCCATATATATATATATGGACTCCACTCCGGAGTCCTGTAATTGGAAAATTTTACACACTCGAAATTCAATTTTAACTGCAGAATGCAGAATGCAGAATGCTGAATGCCGAATGGCAGTTGAGACGTAAGTGGGTGTATGCATGGCAGTGGTGGGTTAAGCTCAGCTCAGTGGGTTAATTGCATGCCAGTGATATATATATTTTAATTAGCACAGATTGTGGCGAGATTATTTAGGATATACCAAAATGGTTTAAGTTTAATAATTGTGTCTCAAAGAGATTATTATGGGGCCTTAAGCGTAATTTATGAAGTTAATTGCCATAAAAGTATTATTAACTTAAAATATACTCATAAAATTATTTATAAAATATAAAATAAAATACTTATAATATTTATTTTGCTTGAAATCATTGTGTAATATCTTCGCTAAAATATTATTCAGCTTGAAATCAATGTGATATATAGTAACGAAGCTCCTTTAGCTTTGCCTTCCGGTTGGGTATTAATATATATGCACGATTAAGTGCCCAGATCCTTGGAGAGCCTGCCATTAGCATTCGCCGATAAAACCGATTTCGACGACCCAGAGCCAGGGAGAGTGAGTACTTAAAAAAAGGCAAAAAAAGGCAAAAAAAAAAGGGCAAATTCGCCAAGAAATCGCGCCATAATTATACATTTTTCCCCCTTTTTTGCGAATGTGCTAATCAAACACAGGCACACACAGGGGCTTTGCCTTTTAAGGGTGGCAATTTGGCTGAAGTTCACTCGACACACACACACACACACACACGCACACACAGCGATTGAGCATGCTGCATCTCTCTCTGCCTTCCACGGACGACGAACTTAGAACAATAACGGCCATTAAAATGCTTAATTATAAATTCGCAAACGTTGCTGAAATTTTCTACGTTTTTTCCTCGCAACCCCCTCTCTTTCTCACTCACTCTCCTTCTCTTTCTTTCTCTCTGTAGCCATCTCACTTGCCCAGCATTAAGCAAACTTTAAATGATTTTCGCATTTTGCATTGTTCGCAAGTCGGATTACTTTTACCTATGCCCATATCACATTGTCTTATTAATTAAATTCAGCAATTAAATAAGGATAATTTACATATTTAATATATATATATTTATTATAATTATTATATATATATTTTATTAATATAGTAAGAGGAGAGCCCCATCTTGAGATCCGAAAAGGCCAGAAGATATAGAAACTAGAACTCAAGGCAGCGCAGCTTGCTTTCTAATTTTCTCCGCTTGAGTCTGAAAGTTGTTAAACTTTCCTCTCTAAATTTATAAATTCTAAGAGCTAATTTGGAATAATTTGGAATTTCTTCCAGTGTGACAATAGCACTAGAGCAAGGCTACTACTCATGCAGGATTCCCCGCGAAGCAAAGGCTGCACTTGAGACTCTCCTCTGCCAAAGGCTTATTATTAAAAATGGTTTGCTCTGATGACGCTGCAAGGAGGTGTGAAAAATCAGAGAAGAGACATCCAAACAAGACAAAGGGATCGCTCCTTGGTCCTTAGTCCTTGTTCCCTATTAAACCCGAAGGAAATGCAAATTCCGTGGCCAAGTTTTTGTTTTGCCAACAGCAAACACCTCCGCCGGCGGATGTAATTAGTTCGTTAATTCGTTTTGGAACAGGGAATCCACAGACAAAAGGTACCAGCACAATGGCCCGTTTCGAATTACCTGGCGGATGGAGTGGGCAGGTGACTCACCTGTATGCGATCCTCGGGCAGCTCCGTCTTCAGCGAGAGCATCTCGCGGGCATAGACGTCGGGATAGTGGGCCTCCTTGAAGGCCTCCTCCAGCTTCTCCAGCTGGTAGCTCGTGAAGATCGTGCGGCTGTGCCGCCGCTTCTTCTTTTTCTTCTTGCTATTGGGACCCACGCCGAAGCCGTTGAGTCCTTCCATGCCGAAGTCCTTGGGCGCCAGAGAGCCTGGAAAGGTGTGCAAACTTGATTACTTCCTCAGTTTAGGCTCCTCAGTTAATAAGATTTTCTCTCTAATTTCCAACTCAATAATGTAATAATTTCCCTGAACAACACTCCCCTAGCAATCAGGAATTGATCCCCGTTTCCACAAACTATATATATATTCTTGTCAAATTAGTTGACGAGCATCCCACGACCGCTGCCGGAAAACCCGCGCCAGAACCCCCTCCCTCCGGTTGGGAAACACATGGCGCTGGAGCGCGACTTGAAGTGGTTTTAGCGGCTTGTTATTTTAAATATTTAATAATTGTATCTAGTTTCCCACTTGTCGGGCCGCGTCTCCTTGCTTCTCTCCTCTTTTTTGGGGTTGTCACACACACATCATATTTTGTTCCAAGGAAAACCCCACTTGAGAGGCTGTGAAAAGGCGGGGAAAAGTGAAAGCGTCAAAGGAGGATGGGACTGGGACTGGCAATGGGACTGGGACTGGGGATGGGACTGGAACTGGGGATGGGAATGGGTAGGGGTATGGGTCTGGTAATGGGAATGGAGATGGGGAATGAGGATGAGCATGGGGCACGGAGGAGGACTGGAGGACCAGAGGAGCGAGGATCGAAGGAAGGAGCTGACAGGCGGCGGTAGCAGCGTTGACAGGCGCGATTTGAGTTTAAGTTTTCGACGAGTGCCAGTGAAGTTAATGCACAGGGAAAAAATATGAATAAGTTGCAAGGCAATGCCTAAAGTAGTTTTGAATATAATAAATCACATTAGCTTTACTTAGAGTATTACTGTGCCCATAATAATATAGATATAATACATATAAATACATATTATACCTATAGCTATTTCTTCTCAAAACCCTATTACTTTTAATATATATTATATATATATATTATTTAATATATATTTTTTTCTGGTTACTATTTCTTCTCAGTGCATGGTGCACACACTAAGCGGCCTGAGCATGAAACCGATGATGAGGAGGATGATGAGGATGGGGTCGCTGATGAGACTGGGGATTGGAGATGAGACGAGTCGTAGGATCGAAGCCACTTGTACGGCCAAATCGCCACTTAGCGTATTGAGGACCTGAGGACTGAGGACTGAGGACTTTCGAGACTTTGCAAGCAGCCGTGTTTTGGCCAAATCGAACTTGTGGCCTGAAGCACCCGGAAAACAGAAAACAGAAAACAGAAAACACAGTTCGGTGATCGAGTGGTCTGGACCACTCGATGGGAGTTTTTGGGAAAGTGGGGAAAACAAAACCGAGCCGATCCGAACTAAATACAACACACATTCATGCACAGGCGGCAGGAAAGAAAAAACAATTCGCACTGAAATCCGATATGAAAAATGAAGTAGAAGCCTCTGCTGCGTTGGCTGGCGAGTTGTTCAAGTGAATCTCGGTGCTCATCCCCCCTATAGTTCTCCTCACTTTTCCGGCTAAATGTGCGTGAAATATATATACGACCTATCCGAAAATGCGTGTAACGAAGGCTGGAAACTGCATCTTGAATTACAAAAATGCAGCGGAGGCAATTCGTCAGCAAAGTCTGGAAAATATTCAAGGAAATTTAATTGTGCGGCTTGTTAGCTGGAAGGAATGCAAGGTTCTCTCAATTAACGTTTCGGGTGTACATTTCAGAGACTGGATTATTTTATCCTTCAACTAATTATATCCAACACAACTCAATTATGTTTTACACCTCAATTAAAATAAAATATTCATTTATTGGGCAAACTATGCTAGAGATAATATATATTGCAGCCTTCTATTAGGCAGCTTAGCTGGGGATTTGAAATCTCCAGAGGTTTCCCTGGGGAAAGGGATATAAATCCTATTCCAGCAGATATTGGAAAATATTTGAGCTTCCCAAATCTAATTAACGATTATGATAATGTAGAACAAAGACCCGAATTAGTTCATTCCGGGGCGCACAAAAGTAGGCAACGTGGAATCTGCAGCTCGCTTTTAATGAGCTCACACCAGCGCACACACACACTCGCACACATGGCAGCGTGCCAACACGCATACTGGCACACACACATACGCACATGCATCACAACATATTAGCAATTAAAATTTTCTTAGTTAATTACTTTAAGCAGACGACGACGACAACGACGAAGGATGAAGGACGAAAGGATGACGACGCCGTCAGCTGCGAAAAATGCCAGAGCAAAAAATGTCGCCAACAAAATGAAAGGCGACAACATTCCTCCGTCTCTCTTCCACACACTCCTCTCCCTCTCTCTCTCCCTCTCTCTCTCTCTCTCTCTCTCTCTCGGCCCTTTTCGCACAAAGAAAGTCGCTTCCCGGCAAGTGAATTTTATGAAATTTATGCGCATTTCACTAGAAAATTTAATTAGGAAATCTAATTTGCTCAAAAGCGCATAAAAAATGTTGTCGCTTCTCAGGGACCCAGAGCGGCAGCTTCCCCCCACTCCCTCGTCTTAGGGTTCCGCCAGTTCCCCATCTTCCCACTTCCCACTTCCCCGTATCCCGTATCCCGCATCCGTTCCATTCCCTGGCGTTCCTGCGATTTGTTCGTTTTGTAAGCTACGCCATTTTTGTTAGCCTCGCCACACATACACCGGAAGAAAATGTGGTCGTTTTGGGCATTTTAACGATTTAAAGATCAGTCGGGGAATATAAAATAAGCCTTGTGAAATTAGCTTTAAATTAGCATTAGCTCCAAAGAATATCTATTTGATCTGGATTTCTTAAAAATCAGAACTATTTGTTAGGGGGTCTAAAAGTAAATAAATACTCCAATATAATAATAATACTATGAAATTAATAGGAATCTTTGGAGATGTCAAACTATTTGTTATGGGGTCTAAAAGTAAATAAATACTCCAATATAATAATATTACTAATAAAATACTCTATTGAAAGATGCTTTTTGATTTTCTGTTTAATGAATATATGGTGGTAGTTGTAAAATAAATATTTTGGAGATTATTTCTAACGATATAACATTGTTATTATTATTTTTTATATTTATTTCTTATCTCTACCCTATAAAACAATTAGATTATTTTTCTGCGTGTAGTTTTGGCTGGTGGCCCGCTTCTGCTGAGTTTTCCTCCCGAAAATTTCCCCCCTTTCTTCTGCCAGCTATTTTCCCGGGCATTCCCGGCACCCGCCTTGCCCCGCCATGCCCCGCTTTCCCCCGCTTTTCACGCCATGCATCAAGTAACCAACAAAATGACTAATTCCTCGCCTCAGTGTGGGTTAGTGTGTGCGCCTGTGTGCGTGCGGCATGTGTGCCTGTATGCGTGTGTGTCGCATAAACAGTTGCATGGCAAAATACGCTAATAAAGTGGCTGAGTTGCCGGAGCCAGGCAGCGGCGCGCCGTCGACGCTGGCAGTGACAGAGACAGAGACGGAGGCCGAGGCCGAGGCAGAGGCAGAGCGCCATAGCCGCTGCTGAAGGGGATTCGCAGTTCCGCAAATTCGCAATTTGCATTTTTGCATTAGCACCAAAGTGGCTGCGTTTTTGTGCGAGTGTGTGCGAGTGTGTGCGGGTGTGGTGGCCGGGTGTGGGTGCGTCTCGCGTCCCTCTCTCCCATTCGGGATTTCTGCTCATTTTTCGCTCGCCTTTTTCGTACTAATTAGAAACGAAATTGAATTATTTGCTTGAGGAATCAAACAGAAACCACAAACGCAAGAAATCGGCGGCGGAGAGGCGGGGCGGGGCGGGGGCGAGTGGTCCAGTAAATGCTCCAATTAGCAGCTTCGTCAGCAGCTCACTTTCTCGTCGGTTAAAGCCACAAGGTTAACTTAAAGTGCCCGTGGTTAGATGGAGATGTTTGTGGGGATTTTCTGTGGGAAGTTGGGAAACTAAGAAATGCAAGCTTATTAACAATTAGTATAATATATAAATTACAAGAAATTACAGAAATATGGAGGTTAGATAATATATATCTAATATTTCTCTTGGATTTTGTGAGCAATTTAAGTTAGTTAGTTGAGATTTAGTCCAGAGAAAATATAGGAATATAAATAATATAAAAGAGAAACTGGGTTCTCTACCAGTTCACTTTGAGTTATGGTTTTGAAGAGTTTTTTCCACTAGAACTATTAACATTTTCTATCAAATACATAAATATATATTCTCCACATATATATATATATTTCTAATAGTTCTCTGGGATTTTGTGAGCAATTTAAGTTAGTTAGTTGAGATTTAATCCAGAGAAAATATAGGAATATAATTAATATAAAAGAGAAGCAGGGTTCTCTACCAGTACACTTTGAGTTATGGTTTTGAAGAGTTTCTTCCCCTAGAACTATTAACATTTTCTATCAAATATATAAATATATACTCTCCACATATATATATAAATTTCTAATATTTATCTTGGATTTTGTGAGCAATTTAAGTTAGTTAGTTGAGATTTAATCCAGAGAAATATAGGAATAATAATAACATAAAAGAGAAACAGGGTTCTATACCAGTACACTTTGAGTTATGGTTTTGAAGAGTTTTTCCACTTTAACATTTTCTATTATATAAATAAATATATATTCTCCACATATATATATATTTCTAATAGTTCTCTTGGCTTTTGTGAGCAATTTAAGTTAGTTAGTTGAGATTTAATCCAGAGAAATATAGAAATATAAATAATATAAAAGAGAAACAGGGTTCTCTACCAGTACACTTTGAGTTAAGGTTTTGAAGAGTTTTTTCCACTAGAACTATTAACATTTTCTATCAAATATATAAGTATATATTATCCGTTAGATATACCTATTGCTGGTGATATTCCCATCTATAGCTTAGCCCCATTAAATCCCAGAACTGGTCCCTCTTGGCCATGCAAATTTCGGACAGGAAAGGTTGTCTGGAATTTATGCAGGAAACTCGCTTTGACATTGTCCAGCATTCGTCGCCGTCTAATTGCTGCTGTCTGTCTCTCTCTCCCACGCTTTATGGCCGTCTCTCTCTCACTCTCTCGCTCTCTCTCTCTCTCTCTCTCTCTCTCTCTCTGTGGGCGTCGTGCCGTCCCTGTCCCGGCAGGATAACCCCTTCGAGCGGATGGATCCTTGGCGCGCTCCTTCGGTGCTGTTCCTCGTAATTTGCGCACTCAATGGAAAATTGTTAATTAGATTCCTAGCTTGTCGTGCGACTGCCTCCGCCGTGCTGCAAGCTCCATTGTTGCGCCACCTGAAAGGAGGGGGGAGGAGGGGGAACACCTGAGGTGGCCACCCACGGCTCCACCCACTCGGGGCGACGGCGTTTTAGCCAGCTTTGTGTCAAAGTTGGTTAGCGTGATTGCTGTTGTCCCTAACGCCTTTTCCCGCAGTGCTGCCAACTAACAGTTGCACCTGGCCAAGCTCTGCTACCACTAATTAAGTCTAGCTATGGAAATAATAAATAAATCTGAACTCAATAAATTCCTGGCTACAAATGTGGCACAATGGTTTGTACTTTGCATTGCTTATAAGTTCAAAGGACATCATATCCAAAACTTAAGTCAAGAATCTAACATTTATATTTATTTATATTTGTTTAAGCCTTCAAAGAGAGCCTGTTTTTGACGGGAAAATAGCCAAATTGCTGGCACACTGCTCCCTTAACCCTCCGTTAGCGCCCTTAACCCTCTACCCGGCCCGCGCCCGGTCGCTTTTGGCCCCACTTCAGGCCACCTTTCCGCTTCACCGGCGCAAGCGAACTCAGCGAACTTTACTTTAAGTGCAAAGCGGCAGCAGCAGCAGTTAAAATAACAACATAAATGTGGAAATAACAACAGCAACTACAAAAAACAACAACTAAGAGTGGCACAATTTAAATCTAAACTTTTTGGTCTTTCACTTTTCCGAGATGTGCAGATTTGGGATGAAGTCTTGCCAGAAAATAATACAGAAATACAGGTGGAGGAAGAGGAGGCAGTCAAAGGGGGAGATATATATCTCTATACTATATATATTTATAGTATATATAGTCAAAAGCATTGATTAATGGATTATCTAAAAACACGGTCGAATAATTATTAATTATCTGTTTTAATTCAAAGAGAACCTGATGTCTTAATCGAGGCAGACTCTTCTGTGACTAACTGATGTTCTGTGGACAGGTTATAGCTTTAACCCTTTGTTGCCACCCCCGGGCCAGCTTTAGCGATTGGCTTCGCTTTACACACATGTGTGTGGTGTGTGCCTCAAACAATTCTTTTTTTACACACCTTTTTTTTATGATTTTGTTTGTCTTGCGTGTTTCAATTAAGGGTTTGGACTCGGCATTCGACATGGCCAGCAAATAAAACTTAGACACGCTCGGGAAAAAGGATTCAGGGGTGGCACGCTGGTGGCTCGACAAGGGGGAAAAATGCCAATTAAAATCTTGGCCATGACAAGTGCAACACGATGCAACAGCAGCCACCCACTTTGCCGCCCCCATTCAAGGCAAATTGCCCTACTTGTCAGTCTCAGTCTCAGTCTCAGTCCCGGTCGCTCTCGCTTCTCCATCGCCTTTTTCTTGGCTTTTGTGTAATCTTGTCTTGCAATCTGCTCGCAGCAAATGGCTCAAAAGTGGCTCTTCTCTCCGCCCCCTCCCCCTTCATTTTTCCGGCTTTTCCGAGACTTTTCCTCGCTGCAAGAATGCAGGCGGGAAGGCGTCGAGTGGAGGACTCAAGCAGGGCACTTCGCCCATAAAAACAGAATGGAAAGAATGCGCGGCCAAGTGGCCAAGAGGCCAAGTTCGTGTTGCCGGGCCCAGTCGGAGATTAGAGTCTTAGGAGGACCCACTACACCCAGGAGCCAACCATAACAACAACAACAACAACAACAGCGACAAAAAGGCAATTAAGTAGGCCCGAGATCCCGACAGAAAAAAGAAAGAGTCAAGAGCTCCCCAACAGGCACTCATTAGATATGCAGGAGACAAGGATACAACACACTTAAGTGCTTCAACTTTAAAGTAAACGAGATCTTTTAAATAAATTAAATTAAATAGGAATCATATATATATTTATTTTCAGCATTAAATATGTTTTCACGAAATTATAATAATTACTTCCCTTAGTGTAGAGATTCTTATATTATGGAGGACGGTCAAGCCACGTCTGCAAAAAATAATACTGATGAGTTCTTGGCCAGAAACTGACGGATATATGTTTACTGTAAGCCTGCTGCGTGTCTTGGAACAAGATCATTGTATATTTTCTTTTAAACAAATTAAATTAAATAGGAATCATATATACATATATTTTAAGCACGATATTATAATAATTACTTCCCTTAGTGTCTTTTAAATAAATTAAATCAAATAGGAATCATATATATATTTATTTTAAGCATTAAATGTATGCCCGCATTTCCACGAAAGTATAATAATTACATTCCTTAGTGTAGAGATTCTAATATTGTGTGCAAATAATAATACTGATGAGGTCCTGGCCAGACTCTGAAGGATATATGTTTACTGTAAGCCTGCTGCTTGTCTTGGAACAAGATCCTTGTGTATTTTTGGCCTTTTGAATTGATTTACTCGGCCAAGACCCCGAGTCAGTCATGAAATCAGCTCCTCAAGTAAAGGTCGTCTTGCCAGCCATCATAAGAGTGTTTAATTGATTTAAACACAATAGAAATACCATATTAATAGGCTAATAGATCCACTAAAATGTAATTATATTATTATAGCAACAAAAATAAGTGTAAAAACTTGTGCTCAGTTTCAATTTTTCGCTTTTTTGCTCAGGTATTCAATCAATTTGGGTTGATGTGCTGACATATGTCGAGGCCTTTATGGCTCGTTCCACTGACAGACATTTCAATTTATTGGCGCACTCACTGCGACCCCTGCCCTTTGGCCCCCCAGCCCCTTCCCGGGCCCCGCCTCTGTGCCACTCAAACCAGTTTGCAGAGCGTTTCTTATTAGACAAGTTTATGTGTGTGAGCTTCGCATTTCTCCGCCTTTGTTTTCGCCTTTACTTGTGTGTGTGTGTGAAAAGGGTTAAGCCAAACAGAGACACAGCAAGAGAGAGGGAGAGAGAGAGAGAGAGAGAGAGGCGGGGAAGGACACGCAGGACATGTGAGGATGTGAGGAGAGATGTATGCGCGTGCAAATTGCGTATAAAAGCGTATGTTGAAAATATTTATTGCCCGTTGCGAATGCAACAAAATGAAAATGAAAATTTCATTATTTGACTTTTGTCTCTCCACCATGTGTGTGCGAGTGTGCGTGTGTGTGTGCTCCTTTTTTTCGTTAGCTAAATTGTTTATTTTATTAGCAATTTGGAGAATTTATGTGCGCGACATGTGAAATTTACGCTGACGGAACCCTTTTCTCCTCTCCGGGCCACGCCCCCGCCACAGGATAAGGCCAGGACTCTCGAAATGAAGCGCAGGAATGCCCATTAATTAGGCCGCAGCGACCTCTGTCGGCCAGGGATATTCGCTGTTGCCGAAAAGGATTGCAACCGACCAGGACTCACAGGACGAGCACATATGTATGGCCTACCTTTGGGCTTTCCGCTTAATTGGTTCAGGGGAACTCACCTGGCAAGCAAGTTCCGGCCCCGGCGGCAAAGTTCTTCAGCTGCGGGAAGCCTGAAAATAAACATATTATAGTTGTTATAATTGTTAATAAATATATATTTTGTATTACCAACAAATTCAAAATGTTAAGTGTCCATTTCTTATTCAGTTAATGCTAAAATGAGCTTATAGTATCTATTCTATAAGCTCATTATGTTAGCTGATAATAATAATAATGGGAAATTGTAGATTTGTATTTCTTTGTTCACTTATATATATGAAATATATATAATATATATATGAAAGGAACATAGAATTTTAAACTGGTATAAAAACAGGCTTTTTTAAAGGACTTTTATATTGTTTTCTTAATGCATATTGAGTAAATAAAAAACCCGATTAACAACAGTTTGCCTGATCTTTCCATTCCATTCTTAACGCATATCAGATTTAGCTTAATTATATTACATTAATTATATACATATATATATACTTAATCCTCTGCCGAGAGTCCACTGTACCCCAACGTATAACTGGGGACTTACTTGGCATTTATTAGCCAGACAAGGGACTCCGAATTAACCCCACATCGCAATAAATCGAGAAGGAGAAGGATGCAGGCACATGGCAGACACTCATGTACTCGAGTCTCGAACATGCACAGAGAGAAAAACTTGGATTAACTTGGAGAAACTTATACTGAAAGTAAGTTTTATTATAGACCCCAAGAATTACCTACAATTCAAGTATGAATATTTATTATATTATATTGTCTAATAAGCTTAATTTAAATATGGGAAATATCTTCATTTCCCAAATATTATTGATGGAAATTTGAGGAAAGTAAACTCCCTTCGGTGCCGTGTGTCGCCGACACTCAGAAATGCAAATCGGCGACCTCGTTGTCGAAGTCGAGACGCGGCGAAGCCCTCCTCCTTGCAGTTTCCCCTCAGTAACCCCCTAGCCCCTCGAACAAAAAACAACAAAAAGGGAGTGACATATCAAAGCAAAATCAAATTTGACAGACAACCGCGCTAATTTCTGGCCGATGTTTCATTGTTTCAAGGCGTTCGTCTCGTTCCAGCTCGCTTTGTTTTTGGGACTCGAAACTGGGACTGGGACTTGGACTGGGACTGGGACTGGATCGGGATCGGGACTGGATCGGGATCGGGATCGGGATCGAGCACTGAAACTGCGACTGCGACTGGCGTTTCCCTCAATTGTTTCTCGGTGACGCATTTCGAAGAGCGATGCAAACAATGGGGACCCCGACATATATGTCGGGCATGAAAATAATAATAATAATAGTAATAACGAGGGGGGAAAGAGCTTAATCAGGGCAAATTCTGTACACCCTTAAACAATCCTTTCCCTGATCACTCGCAGTTCGGTGAAGTATATAGTCATCTGATGTTTACCTTACAATATCCATGAACAAGTGATAATGTATAATAATAATATATACTCAATTTATTATTTACAAACTCTAGAAATATATATTTATTTTTATAGTATTATATGTTATATATAGTATTTATATATTTATATATTTATATAGTATTATATCTTCTATAAATCATATTTCCCAGGTAAGAAACAAATAGGTTATAACCCCTATATATACTTCGTAAGGGTATCATTATTTACAAACTCTAGACATATATATATTATTTTATAGTATTATATTTTTTATATAGTATTTATACATTTATATAGTATTATATCTTCTATAAATCTTATTTTTCAGGTAAGAAATTAATAGGTTTTAATCCCTAAAAATACCCCGGAAGGGTATCATAGTAACCAATACTGCGATCGCACACTCAGACCGCATTTATTAGCTCTCTACCAGGAATTCCGATTGCCGGCGAAACTTGATACCCAATATATAGCGCAAAATTTCTCTAAAGAATATGAACAAATAAAAAACACACCAACAGAAATGAGAAGGAATAAAACGAGCTCAGAAAGGGGAAAAACTGCAAGTGACGAAGTATTTATAAACTGATTAACGCCCGACAATAGCTGATATGGGTCTCGTTTGTGCGAGCGAAGGGGCAGGGGACCTGCGGCGAGCTTGGAGCGCAGCTTTGGGCGGGAAAATCCAGCAAGTCGAGCCAGGGGGGCACGGGAAAATGGGGGGGCCGAGCAAGAGCCGGGGACCGCACAGGGCGATCGTGAGCATCCGCCGGCGGTCATGCAAAGTAGCCGCTCCAGTGCAGATGAGTACATATCCCCGGCCGGAGTACAAATACTCAGACGTCGTGAGTGAAAATCAAGTGAATTAATTAAGAGCCACTGCCACGACGGCATTGTGGAAGAGTTTTGAGCAGTGTAACTGATAGAGGTGAGCTAAATAATAATAAATAATATAAAGGCTGTAAAGTTGGCTAAAATACAACTACTTTGAGTGGCAAAAGTATTTAAAGCGAAGTCCCCAAGTTCAACAGCCCAACTCTTCGAGTGCATCCGTTTATATCTGGCATCCAAAGTGAATACACTCATTTCTCGACCGGGTGAATCACATCGTGGCCACAATTGAAACAATTTCCAGCCGAAAACTGCTGAGTAGCCACTCCAAATAGCCAGATAGATGGCCGCGCCATGAATAATTAGCAGTCGTAGCTCGTTGATGGTTGGTGTTGATTGTTGCCGTTGTCGGGCAGTGAAAGCCACTGAATGGCAGAAAATAATACAGAAATGTCAGTTCCAAAACCGAAAATAAAAACCAAAACCAAATCCAAATCCGCTCCGAAATCCCACTTTCGAGCCGCTGAAGAAGCAAAGCGGCCGCCGAGGTAACTCAAGTGCCAAATCGTGTTTATTTGCGTTATAAAATTAGCGCAGCACAGGGGCGTGCTCCGAAGGGGGTCACAAATGCACATAGGAGGGATCCCCCTGAGGTACACTGTCAGTTTGTTGGGTTTTTGGAGCACGAATTACCCGGCTCTGATTGCCATGTGACGGGGCACAAAATCTGGCTTATGAATACATGAATATAAATGCCCATATTTATAGGTACAGTTCAACTTGGCTATGTCAGACCAATAAAGAAATTAGATGTAGAAACTGTATTTTAATTTCTATAATTTATTTCCCAGAGACATGTCTGGAAATAAGGATTTTTAAATTAAATTAAATATAAAAAATGAGATGTCTAAACTATACTTTAAATTGTTGAATTTATTTCCCAGAGACATATCTGGAATTAAGGATTTTTAAATAATAGACTTTGTCGAATTTACGTTCCCCTAAAACTGTACAGAACTATTCATTTATATTAATAAAAAAACTGAAAATACAGGTAGGAATAAACAAAACAATTTTCTAAATTAATTTCAAACTTTCCATTATATCAATTAATGTTATATAAATATTTCTAAATTTTCTAATTTCTAAACTAAGGTTTGAAGGTTTGAAAGCTTCCATTATATCAATTAATGTTTTATAAATATTTATACTCTTAAAAGGAATATTAAAATGAAAGCTCTACTGTTTCTATGTGCTTATAGCTGTCTCTGCTTATTGTATATGTATATATACATATATATATATATATATATATGTATATGTGTGTGGACTTTCCGTAGTATTATTATTATTATTTCTATTATTTGCGGAAATTATCGTGAATGAATTTCGCTTCGTTCCGAAATAATCGCGGCTAATTCCGCTTAATGCGAATATCGCTGCTGTGAATCAGCGCTGCACACTTACACTAAAAAAACAGTAAAAAACAGTAAAAAAGAGGGCCACTCACACCCGTGCACACTCGAACCCCTACACTCGCGCACTCACACACACACTCACACACAGTTACACGGACAAATTAACCCCTTGAGTGGCACTCGGCACTTCGTTCGTCAAGTTGCTTTAATTGACTTTTAAATTCGCAAAAAATCAAAGCGAAAAAGTGTGACAAAGTGCCCAAAAAACGAGAGAAAAAATATGCAAAAAATAAAAAAGAATGGGAAAGAATGGGAAAAGTGCAGCAGCAACAACAACGACAAGTGAAACAATAACTGCACTCGTTCAGCGCTGACGACGACATTTTTCACACCTCAGACAATACACACACAGCGAGCCAAAGGCGTGGAAAGTGTGAGGTTAAAGGGGTTAAAAGTGGATGGCCCGACGGTGGAAGGGGTTCAAAGTGTGCCCCACTTAACGCCGAAGAGCGAAGGGCGTTCCTAGTATTTCTCACATTTTTTTAGTCGTTTTCTAATTTACGTCAATGCAAAATCAAAGCAAAGTCAAAAGACGACCGACCGACCGACCGACCGCACACATTGTCCGAGGCGAAGCTACAATTAAGAATATTTTTATCAGCCAAGGAGAACAGGGGCCAGGCTATTAGCAAAGTGGCTCAAATATCAAAGGGCGGGATATATATCTGGATATATGGATGGGTGCCGATGATGGGGAGAACTGACAAGCAGCAATTAGCAGTTCCGGAGACACCGATTGCAACACCGCACAGCAGCCGCAGAAAATCAATATCCTGCCTATTAATCGCAGGGGCTCGAAATAAACATACGAATTTTCAATTCAATTACAATTAGACCTGCAAGTCCAAGTGGCTTGGGTTCTCAAAGGGAAGAAGGTAAAAACACAGGAATTTCCAGAATTAAAAGTGGTTTCTTTTCGGTATTTTATTAAATATAAAATGCCCTGAGTAATTGAGCTAGTTGAGTAGTATTCCATCAAACTATATTAGTTCTGCATTTAAATATAGCTTTGAGTATAAAGAACTTTTAAGAATGTTTATGTTCCAATTAAATGCTGAATTTTAGTTATTAAATTAAATATATATATATATATATATAAATATCAAATATAAAATGCTCTAAGTAATTAAGCTAGTTGAGTTCCTATATTAATTATATTCTTGGCGAGATATGTCCTCTACTGTCCTATATTGCCTCTTAAGTCTTCTTATTATATTTTATAATATTTTCCATTTATAACTAATCTGTTTACTATTTAAATATAGATTTATGAATACAGAACTTTTAAGAACTTTTTTTTGATCCAATTAAATGCTGAATTTTAGTTATTAATATATATATTTATCAAATATAAAATGCTATGAGTAATTAAGCTAGTTAAGTAGTTTTCTATGAAACTATATTAATTCTGAATTATAATTGTGAAGCTCTTGGCGAGATATGTCTATATATTGTCTCTTAAGTCTTCTTATTATATTGTATAATATATTCCATTTATAACTAATCTGTTTACTATTTAAATATATTTTAAGAATAAAGAACTTTTAGGATGCTGAATTTTAGTTATTAAATTAAAAGCCCCTGCTCCCAGATCTCTTACATAACTAATCAGTATTATATGGAATATATTGCATACACATTTATTTAAGAACATAATCTAATCAATATTACATAACATAACTAATCAGTATTATATGGAATATATTTCATACAAATTTATTTAAGAACATAATCTAATCAATATTACATAACATAACTAATAAATATTATATGGAATATATTTCATACACATTTATTTAAGAACAGGTGTATATATAGGCGCCGTGGCAGAGCGTAAATCCTAAATGGTTAATTTCGGGCCTGAGTTATTTGGCGAAATGCGAAATATGCAGCGCCTTTGTTCGTCTTTCGACAGGCGCACACACACACCAGTGCAGGCGGGGTGTGTGTGCGGGTGTGCGGGTGTTTGGGAGTGTGCAAACACATCAAAACGACTGTCACAACAAAGCGACGCGCAGAGCCAAAGTGAAAATTGTCAATTAAATGTTTGGGGGGAAAACGAAGAAAAATCGTTTTCGCTTGTTGTTCTGTTTTCGGTTTTTCTCAGCTTTTCTCTTTTTCGTTTTCGTTTTCTTCATTGTCGTTGGGTAACCAATTTTCCGATTTGGTTTTCCTTTTCATCGCCAGTCGCCCATCGCCCATCGCCAGTCGCCAGTCTGGTAAAAGATCAAAGGCACTTAATGGCGGGCGCCAATTGGTGGCCAGCAGCTCCTCTTCTGGCGGATTTTTGGGTGTAACACCCTGGGTGTTAGCCGGACAGGAAATCCGCCCGAAATCCGACCGAGTCTCGTTGCGATTTCTTAATTGACGAGCCGGGCCACGCAAATTGGTAGAAAATCAACAACTGAAGCCCCCGAAAAGCCCGAAAAGCCCGAAAAGCCGAGTATATAAAATATAAAGAGCAGAACGAGTCAACAATATGCAAAATTAAATACGATGACGCGAATGAAAGGCAGAAAGCAGCAGCACCATAATAACAATAACAAAAGCATAACTAACCACTAAGAATGTCAGTGAAAGAAATTAAACTCGAACAAAAGGTACCCTAATAAACCAAGAGAGAGAGTGTACATTTACTTATTAGTAAGGAGTAACAAGGCTTTATGTTAATATGCAGAAAACCTCTGTTTTTCATAATTATATTATTAAAATTATATAATATAAGCTTATATTATATTATATTATTTATTTCTCTATAGGAATATCCCCTTAACAACTAATTAACCACTAGGAATGTCAGTGGATGAAATTAAGCTCGAACAAAAGGTACCCTAATAAACCGAAAGAGAGAGTATACATTTAATTAAATGAGTAATGAGGGTAAGGCCAGGTTTAATATGTTATTATAATAATAAAAACTCAGTTCTTCATTAATATATTATATATAATATATTTAATATTATATTATTTATTTCTCTGAGGGAATATCCCCTCAACACATTATGGTAGCAGCCAAGAGCCTCTTTCTCACATTTATTAAACACAAATTGCGCCAGCGACAACGAAGCTGGTGGAAATGTGCGATAAACGACAAAATAAATGTATAATTAAAGTAAAGCCGAAACAGGGCCAGAGGGGAAGGAATACAGCAGCGGAAAAGAAAGCCGTGGAGATTGCAAAAAGCATAAAAAGTACTGGAAAGGGTCCGGAAGTGGCCGCGTAAACAAATCGAAGTCAAAATCGACAAATCAAATGCGATGCGTTGAGTGGCGAGTGAAATTGGCACAGTGAATCAGAGCGATTGGAGATCGGAGATTCGAGATTCGAGATGACGATGACATTTCAACGCTAATTAAAATAATAATAACAATAATAACAGCTGCCACTCGAATCTGCAAGATTATCGGACTTCACTGGGGAAAACGGGGGCTCAAAGGTACTCTATGAAATTCTACAAATTAAAGATTAAGTTTTGCTCAGGAAAGGGATTTTTTATAAATATTGGAAGAAGGTTTTCCTTTGGCTTATATATATGGAATATATTGAATATTTATAAAACTAAGTTATATGTTGATAATATATATAACTTGGTTTCAAAAAAGGCTTTTTTAAAGTTTAACTGAATTTTAACTGATAGTAATAGCAATATTACCGGAAGTGGTGGCTCAGCAACTATTTTATTGTATCTATCTATTATTTATAGATATTTCCTATATTTATTTATCACTCTAAATATGATTTTTTTATGCGATAGATTATACGAAGTTTGTTGGTATTTTTTACCAGTGTAGCACTCCCTCTGCATATTTTATCCATGCCTTTCTGTTTGTCTGCCTTCGCTGTCATCGCCACGACTTGGGATGATATTGCCACTTGCCACTTGCCTCTGCTCGGCAGCGGCTGCTGCCTGCCTGCAAATGAGCTTTAAGCCGAGCGACAGCAGGTCGACTGGCTGCGGACTGTGTGGGTTTTTCTCTGAGTGTGTGCGTGTGTGTCATTGCCTTGAGCCGATCGCCAAACAAGGCCCCAACACAGTGGTCTGACACAGCCCAAAAATGGCTCAACATGCAAACTTATCGAGCTTGAAAGTGTTCTGAATCAAAGGTTCTGAATTGGAAAAAATATATTGCATTTAATAATATTATATCTGACATTATTTCTTTACTTAAATTAGTTTAGTGTTAATTATGAAATAAATAAAGACAGCTTTGTGTGCTCTCTAAAATTAGTTTTGTGCAGCAGGCTAAGCCACGAATAGTGAATTGATTCCATTTAAGAGTGAAATCGAAGTGCAACACTTTGCAGCCACTCTCTCACAGGCACACACACCCTCGCACACACACACACACACACACACACAGTCAATTGCCATTGCAATTAGCAGCTCAACTTGAGTGGCGAGTGGTGAGCTGGGAGCTGGGAGCTGGGAGCTGGGAGCTCGGAGCGTTGGAGAGGAGGCAGTGGGTGTGTGGCAGGGGAGCCGCTGCCGCTGCTTCGAGTGTAGTGCTTTTGGAGGCTGCGGGGCTTTGAGGCCAAAGCTGATTTGCCTGGACGATGGCCCGTTGATTAATTCCTTTTTTATGCTAACTAAGCGGCACTCCAGACGCCGCACCGCACCGCATTTAATGTGTGTGTATTGTGTGTATATTTGTGTATTTGGGCGCTTCTCTCACTGTCTGGCAGGTGACAAAACCAGTTGCGATTGCTAATTGCGCTTAAACTTTGATTGTCATTGTGCTTGTGCACAGGGAAAAAAGCGTGATGATCGGAGCGAGGCATATTTCATGCCGAAAATAG
This sequence comes from Drosophila pectinifera, assembly GCA_008042775.1. Lineage (NCBI taxonomy): Eukaryota > Metazoa > Arthropoda > Insecta > Diptera > Drosophilidae > Drosophila > Drosophila pectinifera. Next base: position 58,692 of record VNKC01003091.1, read on the forward strand.
CCTTCGATGTCAATCAAACGTAATTCTAAATGTCATATTAATATTATAGTTGCGATGATTTGGATTGTTAAGTTAATAGAATTGGAAATATTTAGGAACCAGGGGTTATAAGGTATTTCTTTTAAATGTCTGTTTGAGGTGAGGGATTTAAAACAGGGTTTCCTCTCCTGACTAAGTGGTTTATTAAATTATATAAATAACATAAAAGGCTAAACAAAATGAACAATAAGGAAATGTATTCTTTATTCTATAAATATATAATATATGAGTACTTCTAAATGTCATATTAATATTATAGTTGCGATGATTTGGATCTCAGTGGTATTAGTTAGTTAGTTAATTGTTAGGTTAATAGAATTGGAGATATTTAGGAACTAGGGGTTAAAAGGTATTTCTTTTAAATGTTTGTATTTGAGTTGAGTAATTTAAATCAGGGTTTCCTCTCTTAACTGAGTGGTTTATTAAATTATATAAATAACATAAAAGGCTAAACAAAATGAACAATAAGGAAATGTATTCTTTATTCTATAAATATATAATATATGAGTGGTTTTTATGTATGAAACATTTTATCTAGGTGGGAAATAATAAATATTACTCAACCAATCTAGTGATAATTAAATATAAATCATTCTCAATATCAAATACTTAATATAGTCTTTAAAAGAGTGCTGAGTTGCATTTAAAAGGTTTTTAAAATGTTTTAATTAGAAATTCGTCTATTATTGATTATTGAAAATATTAAAATAAATAATTTAAGGGTTTAGAAATATTTTTGTGTGTGTTTGGTGGGGGGGACTTACCCTGCGCGTGCAGCAGCGGGTGGTGCGGATGATGCGGATGGTGGTGCTGCATGGTCGGCGGTGGCGGCACTCCTCCGGCTGGGTGGTGCGGATGCGGATGTGGATGCGGATGCGGATGGTGCGGATGCTGGTGCGGATGCGTATGCGTATGCGGATGCTGGTGGTGATGGTGGTGGTGCACGGCGGCGGCCAGCTGGTGGGGCATAAAGGCCGCTGCCACCGCTGCATGGGCATTGAAGTAGGCCATTCGCGAGGCGGCCGCCATGGTCATTTGGTGGTGCTCCCTGTAGTGGTGTTGTGGTGGCTGCTGTTGTTGTTGCTGCTGCTGTTGGAGGTGCTGTTGGGGCTCCATAACAGCTGTTGTTGTGCCCGCTATTGTCGTGGCCTCTGCCGTTGCTGCAGCGGCTGCTGCTGCTGCTGGTCCAGCACTTGTTATCTTTGGCGGAGTTGGCGTTTGGCGCTCTTTCGCCGCCGTGGCAGTTATGCCCGCAACAGGGACTGTTATTGCTGTTGCCGCTGCCGTTGTTGTTGTCAAATCTGTTGGTGTTTCTGTTGGTGTTGCCGTTGCCGTTGTTGTTGTTGCAGCTGCCACCGCCAAGCCCAGCAGCTCCTGAATGGCAAAGGGCGAACGTTGCGGCATTTTCGTGCTTTGGCTTTTTATTTATTATAATTATTATGGATATTATTATTGTGGTTTTTCGACTATTTATGGTTTATATTTAATAGAAACTGAGAAGACATGTTCCCGCCCCGGTAAAAAAAAAACAGCACTGCCAGGCTTTTTGGGCGAGCCTTTTTTAGCAAGCTGGCTGGCACGCGCAAAAACACACAACAAATTCGCAATAATTTCCACGTTAAACTGTTGCCTGACTTAATGTGCACCAGGAGTTTTGTCGTCGCAGCAACGAAAGCGGCGTGATGTTGCTGCTGTTGCTGTTGCTGTTGCTGTTGCCGGTGGTTGGCTTTGGCTTTGGCCAGGAAAAGCATTCGCAGTTCGCATTCGCATTCGGATTCAGCTAACAAAACGGTGAACGGTACGGTAAAAGCGGCAAAGCTGCAAAGCGGCTAAGGCGAGAGCCGCGTTTTTGCGAGGACCTCAAATCATCACAAACGCAGCAGCAGCAGCAGCAACATCTGCAGTCGCAGCAGTAGCAGTCGCAGTAGCAGCACCGTCTGTACGACGCTGACTGCGTCGCCGACGTCGACTGCTCTGCCCGGCAACGGTAAATATTCAGGGGCGGTCTCGGTCGCACATCTATCTGCACCGCTCACTCGGCCGGCAGTGCGAGCGGTTAAGCCATAGCTGGCACTTCCCCTCGGCAACATGGCGCATGAGCGACGTGAGCGAGCGCCTTGGAGTGAGCGGAGCGACAATAGCTTTCCAGGGGCTAGCTAGTCGGACTGCTTGCTCTCGCACAGCCGCTTCCAGTGCTTCCAGTGCGGTTCCAGTGGCGAGGTTAGGTTTCGTTGTGTGCGTGCCGCAACCTGAGAGTGTGTGCGGCACCCATTTTGTGTGAGTGAGCGAGCGAGCGAGTGGTGAGTGAGTGGGCTGGGCCGTTCGGAAGGCGAGAGGGAGAGGCAGTGAGAGGCAGGATCGAAGGATTCGGGGGATTCTCTTTCGTTTCAATGAAGGACGCCAATTTATGGCCAAAAAACGAGTGCCGCCGATTCGGTTTTTCGGCTGTAAAAACTACATGCAGTTGTTGCAATTGTTTTTGTTGCGCCTGCCCCCGCTCCTGCTGTGACACTTGTCGCCCGCCTAACAATGGCGTTCACACACACTCAAACCCACACACACACACACACAACAAAAAAGCAGTCTAATTAAAATTTTCGCCAAAAACTTTTACTATTAAAATGCGTAAATTAGCATTTTGCACAGAGCCGTGTGTGCCAGTGTGTGTGCGAGCGCTGTGTGTGTGTGAGGTTGGAATTTCTGAAAGCGTCCTCCTATTCCCTCCGCTGCGCAGTTGGCAAATTTATCGAGCCCTTGGGATTGCGGCACTTCGAGGAAAAGAAGAAGTGAGGCGAGAGAGTTAGATATGTGGGCTTTATATTGTCCTCGTCTCAAGGAACTTGGCTTCCCGTGGGGCAATTGTCCTGAAATTTGGGACTGTGCTGGGCGAGTGCTTGCTGCAGCCACAGCGGCTGTTTTCTGGCGATTCTGAGCCTAGAAATTGCTGATACGAGGGCATTTTGAAAGTCCGTTAATGGGTTATATAAAGTCCGATTAATAAAAGGATTCATACTACTACATACTTCCTCTTTAAAACATTTTTATTGTATTAAGTACATTATATAGACTAGAACTTGAGTATGCGTTTAATTAAATCACGTTCAAGTCAATTGTTATGAATTTTGGGATAGACATTTCAATGGCTTCAAGAATATATTGTATGAAATATTATGGAAATTGGCTGTAGATTTTATAAAACAATATCACTAGCCCTTAAACATATTATAAATATTAATTATATCCCCAATAAAAAATATCAACGGGAGAAGACAAACATATCTGTACTTAATCACACTATATAATTGCTATAAAATAATTATATAATTTAATTGTACACGGTTGAAAGATATCTAAAAATACAAAATGCATATGGAAAGCTTCTCGCGCTGCCTTTCTCACGCCCCCACAGTGAACTCTCGCACAGTGAACTCTCCCCAAGCGGAAAGCCCACGCGGCAATTAAGCAATTTGAGATGACAGCCCGGCTCACAGCTCGGCTCACACTGCACACATAGAGAATCGGAGCGAATCTAAATCGAAACGGATCGAATTCTCTGGATCGGATCCACGCAGTCTGGCAGCCCAGAGAGAGACGGCAGCAGCGGCACGAGAGAGAGACGGGGCTACACGGTGCGTAGTTGAGGAATTTCGCGGGGTAATTCGATATTTTTTGTATTTTGGGGCAACCTGCTCTGGCTGGAACAAGATGATTCATTCAGGGCCTGTTTTTAAAGCGAATTCGTTTATTTAAAGGAATTTAGAAGATTTTGATTGTTAATTAACTTGCAATTACAATCGCCGGGGATCCTGTCAAAATAAATATTGAGTTTCCCGGATTGATTTGAGCGAAATCGGATACCGCTCAGACTTTGGGATATAGTTTTAGGTTGTTTTGCTTTTCTAAGGACTATAGTCCTTTGGATTCCACCTGGCGGCCATTGGCTACAGTTCATCATGCAGCTCAGTCTCGCTTTTTCTCATTTATTTATTGTGTTTATTGTGTTCCTTGGATGCGCGGCATGTCCTGCGAGTTCCGAGAAGCTCGGACCCTGACGCTTTTGTTTTGCAAATATTTTGACGTGCGATTCTCACACGGGGTAAGGGGAAACGAGGGACCGGCCCCGACTACCTGGGAACATAATACAGGTATATATGCTGCGGACAGATATATATATATAGATATATATACATATAAGTTTTGGTGGATACCGGGTGCCCCCTCTTGAGCTGCTCTCCACACTTCTGGTAGTTGACACGGCCCGCCAAATGATTCAATTACCGCTCAAGTGCGAAAGTTGACCAAAATCGCCTGTCAATTATGTGTCGAGATTTATTTACTTAACTATTATTGTCTCTGGACAATACAATACCATCGCAGTCGCCATCACAATTGGACAAACTTAATTATGAACAATTAAAGTTCAGTTACTTTTTGTGTGGGCTTCCCTCGATTATTATTATTATTATTTTTGGGCAATAGCTTCAGATGACTGACGGGCCGGGCCGAGCCGAGTCGCTACAAGTCTTGCTTGCCAAAAACAAAACGAAGAGAAGATCGAAATAAAAATCGGTTAAAAAAATCAGTAATAAATAATAATAAATCAAATGGCATAAATAACAACAAGCTGGTTATTGTTGCTGTTGCTGCACATTGTTGTGTAATTAAGTTGTTTCGCTGTCGGCCACAAGTGCCGAGCGGGCACTGAACAAATCTTGTTAAAAATATTATTGTCACACAATTGTTGCCGTGTGATTAGTTGAAACTTTAATTGCGCCACAATGGCATAATAGCGTCAGCGATAATGGGCTCTAAAAAATATTTAAAAAAACCCGAGAAACACGACGAGGCGACGGCAGTTGGCAGTTTCGAAGCCACGAATCTGGGATACTCTTATTGGGGAAAGGGAAACATCAGAGTTTTCTTTCTGATAATTATAATAATATTAAACTTCCATGTTTATCATTCCTACATTTGTTTACTTCAACTTAGGATAGCATTCTCCAAAGGTTATTATTTATTCTTATATGTAGTTTCTCTAAATAAAGTTCCAGCTTTACAAAGTCGTTTTAATGATAGGTTAACCTTAAATAATGCTAGCCTTTATACTATCCAAGATCTACAGACGGACAGAAGGCAGAAAATATATTAAACGAATATATATTAAACAAATACATATTAAACTAATATATATAAAACAAATATATATTAAACTAATATATATTAAACGAATATATATTAAACGAGTATAAATTAAACGAAATATATTAAGCGAGTATATATTAAACGAATATATATTAAAGGATGAAAATATATACCTCCAAAAAATAACAGATGATATATATACTCCCTTAACCCCAAGTTATAATATCCTGGTACCCATAAAAACCCCTGAAATCACCCAGTTGTGGGCCGTAAACAGTATTTGCATTATTATTCAGTTTTATTATTAAATATAACATATATAAAAACCATATGTATACCCAAAAAAATCCAGATTTGCCTGATTTTAGAGTATACTAAATTGCATTTACCGTACAAGTGGGGAAGGGGCGAATTTTGTATTAGCCGCGAATTATAATCGTCATTATCATATTACTATTATTTACTAATGTTCGAGTTATTGTTATTGTTGTTCTTGCCGCTGTTGCTGTTGTTGCTGTTGTTGCCATTGTCCATTGTTATTTGTGCTGCTGATTTCGAGTTTAGTTTTCAATTACTTAATTGTTTATTTCGGCTGCGCGCATTGTCTCGCCGCTTGGGTAACGTGAGAAAATTAATTTCTGCCGCAGAATTAATTTCTGCCTTTTGGGAAACAAAAACAGAAAAAAAAAACAGAAAAAACACAAATTAAGGCTGCCGGCCGCTGCTCACAGGTGGCGGCAGTGTGCGCGTTTTATGGCTAATTTTGCAGGCAATCAACGGGCGAGAATCCTCGTCCTGCCACTGGTTCGTGTCCCCGCTAAAGGACCCAGAAACAAAGTTAATTAGTGAAAGTTTTCTTGAGGTCTTAATTGCCAGAAAAGCTAGAGAACACCGTATATTAATAGCTGCAAGTATTTATTTAAAGGTACTTAACTAAAGGAACTGGCTAGATATTTATTTTATTTCTAATATATATCGGGTTTGATGTAGCTTTATAAGTTTAATTTTATTTTTATGTACCTCTTTTTATTGTATATCTTTTATTGTGAATATCTTAAAGTTATTTCCCTGATATCTTATATTCTTATATATTTTTTTTTATATATCAGTTTTAGTTCTTAAAAAAGAAGACTATGTTAATATATTTATTACATTTTTCAAGTTATAAATAAATTTTTGAGTATGTTTCGATAATCCCCTGTAATTAACTTAATTTTCAATAAATTGGTCAGTCTTTCCTACCATTATTTTATAACAACTATATATATAACTATAACTATAAGTAACATTCCCTTCTCCTAATTCCTAATCATTTTCTGTCTGGTTTTCAGTGTGTAGCTTACTTTCATACCCAATTGAAATCACCGCCGCTAATCGCCGCCGCATCCTATATACACAGACGATACCCCAGATTAACGGCTATATATGCGCATACCTTTTAATGGGATTATCTGCACTAATTTCCACACACAGCCAGAAAAGGTAGAGGGATGCCGTTGAAACAACTCGATCATCGCTCGGTGAGCGACGGCAAAAATGATTTATCATTGGGGAACACTCGACGACGAGGATGCCCGTTGACAGGGACTGAGTTGGGTTTTCTGCTAAACATGCACGGTAAAAAATATATCACTCTACATACTTGTACATAAAAAGAATAATATTTAAGATGGGTTATAAGAAGATTGTTTTAAATATAAAGTTGTGTTCCTGTTTATAAAATAATATGCAACAAAGTTAAAGAAGTATGTAATGTATGTCAGATATTCCCTGCCAAATTTTCCCCATTTTGATGTATATTTTAAACGAGTATATTTTGTTCAGTGCAAGCCACTATATCTACTATATCTAGATGTGTGAGCTACCGAAGTGGCCGAAGTGTGTGCTCGACAATGACGACGAACCAATTTATGGGACAGGCCTTCGAGCTCGAGACACTCGAGTAAACCGAAAGGCAAACACTATACACTGCACACACTGCACACACCACACACACATCACACACACACTCACACACACAAGGGGAAAGGGGGAGGAGAGTGTGATTAGGGGTGGTGGCGATTTACACAACTATACGCACATCCATACACTCCGCCGGCGCGGTGGTGGCAGCAGCCTCGAAATTAGAAAATAGGCAACAAAAAGATGCAGAGCCAAAACAAATTAGTGGCTGCACAAAAAAAAAAAAAAACTGTAATAATAATAACGAATAAGGACGAGGGGTGCGAAATCCAAAATGGCCGCAACTGCGGCAACGCCGAACTCTTGAATTTCAATTGAAGTGTAACAGAAGAAGTGGCCAGCCGCCGAGTTTGCAGTGGCGGCGCACAAACACAGCTGCATGCCGCCGATGGCCGTCGCACTGAGAGAAAATCAAGGGACTGGGTCTTTGGGTTTTACTTGTACTCCATACGTGGTAAAATTTGCTGCAAAATAATTGTAAACAATGTAATTGTAGAACGAATAAATATTTTATAAAGGTAAAGGATGCAGTTTCCTCATATATATTTACCAATTTATAAAGAGACATATTTATTTAAGTAAATTCTTAGGTAATGTGGTTTTTAATATTATTTACAAGTTATATTTAATCTGGTTTTATGGCTTATCCAGCTAAATATTTTGTTGTATTAATAATATAATGAAATACTTAGGTAATGTGGTTTTTAATATTATTTACAAGTTTTATTTAATCTGGTTTCATGGTTTATCCAGCTAAATATTTTGTTGTATTAATAATAACATGATCCGTTATTATTCTGTATATAAAATAATTACTGCTAATAGTATTACAATTATCCTTATTACAATTTATATGAAAATTAATATTCTAAAATATTTTAAATGCAGAAAACCCTTTTAAAAACCGCAAAGTTAAAGAGTAAATTAAATGCAAAACATATTACTTTATATATATATTATATATATTATTATATTACATATTACATTATTTACCCTATGTCAATAAGTATAACCGACTGATTTGATCAAATTAAATATAATAGAAGCTCTATATTATTCAACAATTAAATGTAGTTGTATGTAATACAAGCTCTATATTATTCAACAATTTAATGTAGTTAAATACATGGAAAATGATTAATTTATAGCTTAATAATAATTTAATATAAAGGTTGTAATACCACAATAGATCACAAAATTAAAGATTAACCGGTAAAGCTTCATATAGAAATAAAGATACAACTTCTAAATGAAATGCTTCCCAAAAATAGAAGAAATAGCTTTTTTAAAGGCCCTGAAACTCCGCCTAGTTCCGCTCAGTGCATAGCGCTGTCGACGGCTCGCTAATGATGATGGAAGGTCCCGCGCCTCGTTTATGGGTTAATCAAATTGTATGAGCGGGATTTCGGTTATGCAAAGCAGCCGGGCAGGGGCAAGGGAGTGTTAAATGGGAGTGGACTCTGGACTGGGACTCGGACTGGGAATGGGAAGTGGGAAGTGGGAATGACTTCAATTAGACGCCTGGTTTTTGATGTTTTCAATGGTGGCGGGTACTTGGCAGCCAACCAAAAGGGGCGCACACTTTGCCAGAAAAATGGGAGTACAACCAACACACACAGTCTACTATAATGAAAAAAAAAAGCCAAAGAATGAATGAATGAAACGCAAAAAAGAAAAAAATGAACCAAAAACATGGCAGCTTGCTGGGCGACAAAAAGGGGGAAGGCAGCCACTTTCAATTGTGGCAAATTGCAGGCGTTTCCGCCGCTGCCATCATTACTTATTATTCGAGTTCGCTCCCGCTACCGCTCCCTCTCCCTCTCCCTCTCCCGCTCTCCGATTTCTCGCTGGCATTTTATTTGTTAATTTTCAAATCAGAGTCGCGTGCAGAATAAAAAACACCAGAGTCCGGAGTCCGGAGTCCCGTGACGCAAATTTGATTATTTCGCCTTCAAGCTGTGACCCATGGCGTTCGCAAGAGTTGCCAGCGCGGTCCTTCGGCTCCTTTTGCTCCCTGCAAAAATGAGGAATGTCCTTTGTTAGAGCTTGTCGCTGGCATTTTGCTAATGAGCCATTCAAGGGCCGAGAGCTCTCCCGGATTTGCATACGAGCTAGAGCAGCGAGCGGAGCGCAGCGAAAATTGAATCCAAAATAATAAAATATTCCGGAATTGAAGTATTGTGAAGAGATGATGATGATGTCCTGGGAATACGGGGACTTCGAGGGTCCAGTAATTGGTATTCAGGCTAAGGATGTAAGAATAGGTTCCAGGAGAAACATTAAATATAAATAAAATACATTAAATATATATAAACTGGCTGAAAACTCTCTTTAAATTAACAAGAGAAAGCAGCTTTCATGGGAAAATTAAATGGTAAACAAAACCCAGTTTTATTAAATCTACAATAATTCTGAAGTATTGTGAAGAGATGATGATGATGTCCTGGGACAGTAATTGGTATCCAGGTTAAAGATGTTGGAATAGGTTCCAAGAAAGGCATTAAATTTAAATAAAATACATTAAATATATATAACATAGCAAAAAGACTGTGTGTTTAAGGGAGAGTTTCCAAACTCTCTGAAAAATTAACAGGAGAAAGCAGCTTTCATTGGAAATTAAATGATAAACAAAACTTTTTGTTATTCAATCTACAAAAATACTTCAAATAAACCTTGCAGTCCCTGGTTGAATATATTACGAAAATATGTATTTAATGTGGGTTTTATATCTTGAGATAAATATTATTATTATTATAATTTAATTTAAACACAATAACTTATGTTCTTTAGATTTGCATTTGATTTTGAAAGGAATAAACCCTTTTATTAAGCAAAATTCAACGTAGATTTATTCTCATTCTTGATTAACTCAACTTTGACCTTTGTTTTGCCATCTGGTGCCCTCAGGAAAAAATAAAAAAACAATCCTTGGGCAATTGACAAATCAGTTCCAAAGAAATACAAACAAAACCTGGAGAAAACCACTGCATTCTGGCCTCTTTGTGCGGAAAGTGCATCAAACCGGGGGCCAGGATTAAAAACCACCCACAAGGAGGCGTTCCAATCAACCTGCCTCCTCTCAAAAAAAAAATCCCACAGTTCTCGACTCGAATTTTGATTAATTTCCTGTTTTTGTGCCGTTTTTGTTTGTTATTCACGCAATCGCAATCAAAGCAAATCCCCGCCGACCGGGGAGTGGGAGATTACCACTTCGGCCCGAATCGGATTCTGTGGCAAAAGGACCTTCCTGGCTCTCCTGAAGGACAATAAGCATAACTCCATGTGCAGGATTAACCAATACTTCTGTCATTTACGCTAGATTCCTGCCATACTTTATTGAGACTGGTCAAAATGAATTATTAAGTTAACAAGTAGGACTATGGGGGGTATTTACGAGTCTCATAAGAGGGTTAAGGGTTTAAAGTCTGTAATCAGCTTGACCCTTCAAGTTCCTATGAAAAAAACACTCTTTTATCCTCTTTGGTTCCATATATCATTATTTTATGTAGGAAAGCAGCTCAGTTTCCACTTGCCCGCTGACGTTTTGATAATGATAATAATAGCGATAATGATGAGGCTGATTTGGCCAACAGACACACACACACACACACAGAGCTCCCTGGGTGTGAATTTTCATTACAATTATGCAAAAAATACAACAAGTGAGTGGCGAACAAAGGCCATGTTTTTTCAGCTCCATGGCCTAAACCACGCCATTTTGTGAAACAATGGAAAATGCAGCCAGAAACCGCAGCAATTTGTGGCCTGAACCGAAGCCAGTGATATGGGGACTGCTACACAGTCCAAAAAAGGGAGTCTATAATGAGTAAATGAAGAAAAATCAACTGAAATTAGTTTTAAATTCGAAATTTAATATAATATCGAAGTGTCGTATTTTTTTAATTATTTAGATGTTTATAGAAACCAGATAACTCTAAGCTCTTTCTGGAGGACACTGACTTCATCTGTATCCTGTTTTAAATCTACTAACAACGAAGCTTAATTATAATTAAGATAGACCTTAACTTAACTTCAGAAGCTTGCAATATATGTGTGTATTATTTAAATTAAGATCAAGACCCTAATCAGTCAGAGGTTTTCCAACTTTTAAAGCAATCAAGACCCCGTCTCACTTGGGAAAAATAATCGTAAATTGAGGGCTAAGTTCCTGGAATTTTTTTCATAGTGTGCATATACTCCTTCTGCTGCCGCGAAATTTTGCAATTTGCGCATAATAATCATGATAATAATAATCGCGGCGGCCTACACATGGAGTATGGAGTATGCAGGGTGATATATATAATTTTTTCCTACCTCGGGCCAGGGCGTTGGCGCTCGTTGGAGGAATTCCACAAAAAATAAAAATACGGCGGGAAAAACCGAGTGAGTCCGGGGGAAAACGAGAGAAATAATTCTAATGGGGGCGTGGCATGTGGCATGTGGCATGTGTGTGGGGCTGTTATTCGCCCCGGTTAATTGTGGTGGAAGTGCGGGGAGCCGCGGGTTTCTCTGCTCTGTTTCCCACTTGTGAGAATTGCGCAATTTTCAATTATTTCCTGGGGAAAAAATAAGGGCTAGGGATGGGGGGAGGGCGTGGCGTGTCACTGCAGACTTTTCGCATAATTATAAGCTGCGATTCACTCACAGCCTGCAAATTATAATTAATGTAAGGCACAGTGTGAGTGCCACAGCCACATCCTTCGTCCTGCCCGCCAGTGTGTGGGTCTAAAATTATGCAATGGTCTGATTATGCAACTGTGAAAAAAAACCGAGAAGAAGGACTCAAAGCAGGGCCAGATGAGGGCTGTGGCCAAGGATAAACCGGAGAGAGGGATAATAATTTGAGGGGATTTTTGCATGACACAAGAAATGCTTACAGAAAGGATTTTGGCATCTCCTCAAAAAACTCTGCTAAAAGTCCTTTTTAATTCCTAATTTTTTAATACAATATAATGTGTCATTTAATGTTTGTTATTATATACAAAGTTTGTAGTATTTTATATAACTCCTGCTATATTGTTTATCTTAATTTATAGTTAATTAAGGCATCAACCTTTTAGTCCTGTCTCAATAAATAATAACAAAGCTCTCGGTATCCCCATATCCTTCCAGCTATATTTGTGTGGCATTATTTTTCAATACAATATAATGTGTAATTTAATGTTTGTTATTATATACATATTACTCGCAATCAAAGGCCTACAAAGTTTGTAGTATTTTATATAACTCCTGCTACATTGTTTACCTCAATTTATAGTTAATTAAGGCATCAACCTTTTAATCCTGTCTCAATAAATAAAAACAAAGCTCTCGCTATCCCCATATCCTTGCAGCTAAATTTGTGTGGCATTATCTTTAAGCCTTTTATGTTGCCCTTTATTGTCCACAGGACCTGCCCATCGAGTGCTCCAATCCCTGCTCACTTTACGGCCTCCATTATCGGGGAATAATACGGGTGCGAATGCGAATAATAATTGCTGAGCTGAGGCAACAAAAAGGCGCTAGAAATTAATTTCCATGCGAAAGATCAAAGAAAGTTTTCAATTGTTGCCATTTGCCCAGCAGCGGAAGCGGGGTGGATTTTCCAGGGGGAGTGGGGGAGTGGGAATGGAAATGCAAACTGCTTAATGCGAAATGTAGCAATTATATTCTTGCATTTGCCAAAGCCCCACCCCGCTACCCAGCTACCCCGCTCTACCCTCTACTTATCATGCATATTTATTCATTTTTTCATTTACACATTTTTAATTTCAATTCTGAGCCAAAGTCTAGGGGCTTTCTCCATTTCTCCTCGGCATTATGGCTCAACTCATTTCCTGTGACAATGGCGCACGCTGCCACGCCCCTTGGGGCTGGGGGCCGGGGCCCGCCCACTGCTTACGGCCCACTTACATGTACGTGTACTTAGCATTTCCTCGGTGGGCTTCTGACGTCGCCGTTGTTGTTGTTTTTCATATGGAAATCAACACACACTTGGGCCAGGCGTTGTTGTTGATTTTTAATGAAGTACTTTTTCATTATGTACACTCTCACACACAGCAGACACACGAGCACACACACAGGTGTGCAGTGAAAGAGTAAGATTTAATATAAGAGGGAGAACTATATTTAATTATTATATTATTTAATATAGTTCTCCTTCTTAAATTTACTCCTTCATATAATTATTGAATATAGTTTTCCTTCTAATATTAAGTTTACTACTTCATATAATAATTGAATATAGTTCTCCTTCTTATATTAAATTTACTCCTTCATATAATTATTGAATATACTTCTCCTTCTTATATTAAATGTACTCCATCATATAATTATTGAATATAGTTCTCCTTCTAATATTAAGTTTACTACTTCATATAATAATTGAATATAGTTCTCCTTCTTATATTAAATGTACTCCTTCATATAATAATTGAATATAGTTCTCCTGTATATATTGAATTTACTCCTTGATATAATAATTGAATATAGTTCTCCTTCTTATATTAAATTTACTCCTTCATATAATAATTGAATATAGTTCTCCTTCTTATATTAAATTTACTCCATCATATAATAATTAAATATAGTTCTCCTTCTTATATTAAATTTACTCCTTCATATAATTATTGAATATAGTTCTCCTTCTTATATTAAATTTAATACTTCATATAATAATTGAATATAGTTCTCCTTCTTATATTAAATCACTAAAATAAAATATAAATAGCGTTTCCCCGAGATGTCACTACAATTTCCAACTGATTCTAGACGCTGGGATACTGATGAAGGTCAGAACTCACCTGCTGTCAGTCATTGACAATTTTTTTGTGTGTTTTTGGCGCTTCAATGATTTATATTTATTTTCCCAGCAAAGCTTTTCTGTTGAACCTTTTTCTAGTTGAACCTTTTTTTGTTCTCAGTGTAGCTATACTTATGTATATGCAATTTCTTTTCATTTCCGCCATCTGAGTTGCACTTTGTGTTTATGTTTTTATTTTTTCCCCCATCCTTGCTTGCATTTCTCTTAATTTCTATTTTGATTTTTTTCTTTTTTAGTTCGCTGTTTATATCGTCTTTTCATGCAAATGTTCGCTTGTGTGTGTGTGGGTGTGGACACTTGACACATGTGTGTGTGCTCCAATTGTTGTTAAGTGAAAGAGTGCTATATCTATAAGTATATATATATATAAATATAATGGCCATAGGCAAGTGACTTTTAAGCATAGTCTATCCACACCTTCATTTCGAGATTTTTAAGTAAGTTTTCTAATAAAAAGAAATAGTTTATAGGTGTGATATCTACAATAAATAGTAAGTTATTTGTTTAAAATATAATAGAGTTTTTTTATGGGTAATTTCAATGCCTAAAAAGGTCTGAAAGTACATTAAATATTATATTATATATAATCAACTTTGTATCTCTTTATTATTTTATATAAATATATGTACATGTGCCTCCAAGCTGCCTTCCAGTTTGCATTATCCTGTCTGCATATTTGCAGGCTGACTCATCCGCAGTGCGATCCCTGCGATATCCTTGCGATCCTGCCGTTCCTCCTTCTACTGCTGCTTCTTCCTGCGGCTCTTCCTGCTTTGTGCAAAAAAAGGAAAAGGAGCTCTCTTCGTTTTTGGCATTCTTCTGTCAAAATATTGACACAACAGTTGTCAGGCTGTCAGGTCGCTTGGTCTCTTGGTCTCCTGCCCTTTGCAGGACATTCCAGTGCGCCATTGTCATTGTCCTGCCTCCAATTACTTGTAATTATATTATTTGGAGAACAAACACGGCAGGATATGCTGGATATATATTATAATCGTAATCCTGGCAATGTAAATAGGCCGGTAGGTGCGAAGGATTACGGATTAGGCCTTGACCTTTCCCCCGGCGAAAAGGTGTGATGCCCGAAGTGCCCAAGTGGCAGAAGAATAACACATCCTGCTGGCAAATCCTTGCTGGCAACAGTTGGCCCAGGACAAACAAAGGCCATGACCCTCGAGTTTGGCCAGCTGAAGAGATTTCCCGCAGAAATCGTCCCTAGAAAACACAGGGGAACTCTTCGAACTCTTCGGCACTCCACTAATTTATGGCGACTTCACTGGTGACTTCACTGGTGACTCCTTCACTCAATACCCAGTCACTCCAGCCGGCTGATTTATGGCCCAATTAATTGCATGATTAACGCCAATCGGCCTCGAATTGCCCTCGTCCCCAGGGAGCACAAAGGGATCCTCGCCAGCGTTTTCACCTAACCACTTGAGGTTCTCCCCCCCTCTTAATCGTGAGCTGTGGAAAAGACAGGAGCAGCAGCTCCTTGGCAGACACAGGTGGAATGGCCCGGTGGATGGATGGCTCAGCAACTTTTGCGAACGTTTTCCGGCTCTATTTTTTCCAACAATTTCCCAGCAAACTGGCAGCGTTTACCCAACCGCTCCTCGCTCTCCGGCCCCCGGTCTCCGGTCTCCTGCTCCCCAGTCCCCAGTCCCCAGACCATTTCCAATTCTCCGCTTTCTGTTCTAGGTTCTCACTTCTCACTTCTCAGTTCTCAGTTCTCAGGCGTGACTGAAGCGTTTCTCCAACGGGATGCTAACGAGCGGTGTTCCTAGAGGTAGCCACGTGACTTCACGTAAAATTACATTATTAAATTAAAAAATAACACCTTAAATTAAGCTAAATTATGCTTAAATCAATAGAGAATAAAAGTGTTTTAAAAGGAGTCTATATAATATTTAAAAATTATGTCAAAAATGTTTCCCAAAGCTATGTAAATATTTGTTATTGATTTCTATACAATAATCTTATAATAAACATATTTTTCAAGGTTTACACCTCAGTTTTGAGGTATTAATATCGGTAGATATTAAATATTGCTCAAGTCAATAGAGAATAAAAGCATATTAAAAAGAGTCTATATAATGTTTAAAAATTATGTCAGAAATGTTTCCCAAAGATATGTAAATATTTGTTATTGATTTCTGTACAATAAACTCATAATGAACATATTTTTCAAGGTTTACACCTCTGTTTTGAGGTATTAATATCTATAGTATATAATATTCTGTATCATCTACCAAAGTCAATCGATATGTATTCCTCTTAGCCTGGCCAACACACGACTTTGGCTCCTCTCTAGGCCAGGTGGCAGCGCCACACATGGGCACTCATGGCTCTCAGGGCCCAGGTCTCAGGTCTCGGGTCTCGGGTCTCGGGTTTAATTGGTAAATGGTTCATTTAGCAGTCAGAACCAATTACACACACTCTCGAGAACGGCTCTTTGGCAGGGCTTCTGCTGGCTGTAAAAACAATTACAACAGTTTTTCACCTTTTTTAACGAGGCAGCCGACGGCGCGAAAATGCCTTTCGAGGGCCTGCCACTTTTCGTTGGAACCAATTAAATTTTTTTCTCCTCCAGATACACTCCCGAGCAAGTCGTAGATATCCGTAGGATCCGCCCCGGCCGAGAGGTGTGAATACGAATCGAATTAATTCGGTTTCCAGTCGGTTTTTTAGAGAGCAATTCGCATACGCCTCTTTGATTGGATAATTGGCGGGACTGGCTGGGGAATAATGAATAATGAATAATGGATAATGAATAACTAGTGAGTGAGTGCACTCACTCTAATAACTCAGCGACGAGGGGCAGGTCGGTGTCTAAACTGATCGATTGGGCTTAATTGCTGGCCAATTGCCAGAGTCAAAGCTGTGAATACTGGCAGTTGGAAATGGATTTTAATGAGCTTTAAATAAAATACTTAAATAACAAGCAAAGTGTGTAAAATAAACCATAATAAAATGGCTGTAAGAGCTGTAAATATTTGTAAAAATTACACCAGAGCGGAGTGAGACTTTTTCATCTACTTACCACATTATAATTGGGAGCCAACAATTTCTGTTCGTTGCCTTCATTAGAGTTATGTTGAAGCTAAAAAAAAATAATGCAAAAAAGGGGGAAAAGTATGAAAAATTTCCCCAGATTTCCCCAAAGGAAATCAACATATTTTAACATTAATTTGGATGAGGTTTGGCTCCTTCTTTTTTTCCAGCACAGATAAGGAAATGAGCTAAAAATCTCGCAGCGCCAGAAGGACACAAGGATGCGAGGACAGAGACAAAGACAGAGACAGAGACAGAGAGCGCAGGATTATAAACGGATAAGGTAGAGGAGGGCCGTGTGTGCAGCGAAATATAATAATGAGGACACCCCAGGACACCAGGACATCCACATCCTCACCTCGTTAGCTAACGATGACGCCGACGCACCTGCACCTGCACCTGCACCAGCCAGCCAGCCAGCGAAATGGAGTATTAAAAAATTATGCAAATGAATTCGTGTGTTTGTATTCGCTGTGGATATTGCGACCGAGTCCGCAGTCCGCAGTCCGCAGTCCTGAGTCCTGAGTCCTTCAGCGCCACTCCCACCAAATGCGCGAAAATTAAGCGCAGGCGGTGCATTATGAAAGTTGTAAATTAATTTCTGTGCCCCTCTTCCATGTACCTGGCAGATAAAGGGTATATTGCATTAAGAGGGAATATAAATGCTAGGCTAGAATTAGGCAAATACAGAAGCTTGATTATATGTTAATATATAATATTTCACCTTTGTTTAGAGAGTTTTTTGGTTGTGCCACATATAGGGTATTATATAGTCCTATACTTATTTTTATTTGAGAATTCTCCACTCGCTGGACCGACCCTCGAAAGGACACGGGAGCCGAGAGCTAAGCAGTCGGTGCAGAATGGGATCAGGCATCGCGTGGAGTGGACCAAAATGCGTAAAAACAATTAAGCTTTAATTGCAATGATTTCCCAGGACACGAGCCAAGGAAAATGGAGGGAACTTAGGGGAAAGTCCTACTACTAACTGTGAAAGAAAACAAGCAGGACATACACCAGGTGAGACAGGGGATTAATTAACTCAGGGGGATCCTCAAATAAGAATCTTTCTCTTAGCTGTATTCTCAATAAGATGCAATAAAGTTTTTTAGGGGAAATTAAAATGAACACTTTAATAGAAAATATTTGAATTTATAGCCCAATTTATTTAAATACAGAATTAATTGTGTCGTACTTTTGAAAATATATTTAATATCCACAAAAAAGCCACCAAAAAACCCAATTAAAATTTATAAATTCAGAAAGGTTAAGGTGCCAGAGTCCGGGGTTCATTTGGCACTGCGCCCGACTGCAGTTGGCAATTTTAATCTCGCTTAACGAATTATGAAATCCTCATGAGGACGAGTGTGTGTGGGTGTGTGTGGTTGGAAATCATATATTCACATTCATGCTTGAATGGGTTTTTTCTGCACGCCAGGCACTTGCTTGATCAAAGGACGACACTCTTGAGAAATTATCATAAAAGGATTTGCGGCAACGGCGACTGTGCTCTCTCCATTCCATTTCATTCCTCGCCTCGCCTCCTTTCTTCTGTTTTTTTCTCCTCTTTTTTTTATTTTTGAATAGAGCGCCTTGGCTTTTGTTTTTCATTTGAAAATTGCAAAATTTGAATAATGCGCAAGTGGCGTGAACAGCAGGAACACACAGAAAAGAAGGAAAATCGTATTCAGATTCGGATTCATCCTTGATTGCATAATAGGCATTTGCAGATTGCAATTAGACAATTGTCGAAGGTGCGCTGCTAATGGGTGTAAATGCCAAATGCTAAATGCTAAATGCTAAATGCTAAATAAGTAATCAAGCGATGATTCGGTGCCCTCAAGTGCATTTGGCATTTGCACTTTGAAGTGGTTGAGCACTCGAGAAAAACGCGGCCCACTCCCTCGCCGAAAATAAGGTGAAATAAATAACACAGGGATCCAGGATCAGGATAAGGCAGGACCCCCACATCCGCGACAATCAAGGTAATCCCACTCAGGCTGATTGTCTCGAAAGCGCCTCTTCAATGCAGGAATAACCCGAGTTGCGGTATTAAAGACACTCGAAAGTCCTGCAAAAAAATTATTGAAAATGTTCGGGTTGGAGAATTTGTGAGGGGTTTGAGTGGGGCTTCAATTAGATTTTACAGAATAATAAATAAATTAAGTTCTTCAATAAGTCATGTATAGTATCTGCTATTTTTCTATATTTTATTTTACATTTATTCTTGCTTATAAATTCCTCTAGATGCTTATTTCTCTTCAAAGAAAATAGGAACAATTAGCTATACTGAAATAAACTTAAGCCTACAAAACTAATTGTTTCCAATAAAATTAATGCTTTGAATGTCAAGGTAACCCTTTAATTGAATAACTTATGGTTTAGGGATAATATATATATTATATATTATATAAAATATTAAAAGACAACATTTGTTATTAATTACTACCATATATTAAGTTTATGCTACTTCAATCACTTAGAATGTTATCCAAAGATATTTATGGAGAATTGCCATTCCTTTGTAATTTAATTAAATTGATTATGATATGTTAGTCTACTTTAAGAAACTAAGTTGTTACTTATGAATTAGCCTCATAAACATTATCAATTTATAGAGGCGGCTTATGTTAATAAATTTTAAGCTACATCTCTTAAAAGTTTAAGTTTTTAATACAAGCTGATCAATTTTGTTTATTATTGTAGAAAAGATTAATCATTTTCTTACTGTTTTATTTTTTCTGCATATATATCATGAATATATAGCCCAGATTAAGTATATAAAACGCAAACTGAATAATTTATTTATAATGTATTATCTTAATTACTTAATTAAAGAGATCTAACAAAATAACTCTGGTGTTCTCTCCGTAAAATAGAATTTTATTAAAACGCTAAGGAAACCCATATTTCACTGCTAGCTCCTTCCTCCTCGCAAGGATTGAGTCGGGCCCAGGACTTTATTGCAGGAATGCAGCGGCGAGTTTAAGGATGCCGCCAGCTAGCGTTGGGTTCGTGTACCGGCTAAAAGGACGATTGCCGACTGCGAGCGCTGAAAAGTTTGCAAACAAACGCAGCTTTCGAGTGTCAACAGAAAGGGGCAGGAGGAGGGTTGGGGGAGCTTTCGGCGCAGGACTCAAAGGGTTGCTCCTTGTTGTTCTTGCCTTCTCACTGTGTGAGTGTGAGTGAGTGCTAATGAGCGGCTGTGTGTGTGTGGCCATTGCGCCTGCCCTTCGCCCTCGGCCCACGCGGCGTATGCGTAACGTGGCGCTGCCTGATTTCTGGATTAAAAAGGACTCTCCTCCCATGGAGGAGGGGGATGCCGCCCAGTGATTTGTTGGCAATTTCGTTAAGTTGCATTTAATTCCTGTCCAATTTCGGCCCCTCCCCTCGCCAATACACTTTGGCACAATCAAAACGATAAATTAAATGAAACGAGAGACGAGCCAAATATGTCAATGGCAGCAGCAGCAGCAGCAGCAGTGGCCAACCCTCCACCAAGTAGTTGGCCCAAAGTGTGTTTAAGCTAAAAGCCTTAGAGCCCTCTTGACAATGGGCCAAGTTGTTTAGCAGGACTGTGTTATCCTGGCGTCGCTCCTTACTGTTGGCACACTCGGAACAATAAGCGCAAGAAATCGGTATACAAATTATATATAAATGGCTTAATATGTACTTAAGGTATGCTTTAAATATATACATATATTTATATATATTTATTTATAATATTTCATTTATAAATCTTTATAAAACTTATTCAAAAAATTAATACCGAGAGTAAAGCAAGTACAGGTTGTACTCTAAATGAAAAAAATAGGGATTTAAGCATTATCATTTTTAAATTAATTTAAATCTAAAGAGAAAATCAACGTAATAATCATCAATCCTATTTTATGGAATGTTTTAAATATATTTAAAAATACTGACAGGATGTTAAGTAATTTCCAGTGTAATCCGCTTGGCAGACCATTTTCCCTTCGATTTATTTACACTCGTTGCGGTCCAGTCAAACACACAGTCAACAAGTCTGAGCCAGAATGGATATCCTGGGGGCTGGGTCCTCAGACATATAGAGATATTTGGGGATTATTGGGGGACATTTTTTCGAGTAGAAATTCGGGGCAAGGAAGTACGAATGTCATGTTTAGCCTTTTGTGTGGTAAACTGTGTGGAATTGATTCCAAGTCCTGACTGCATTCAATTAGTTGGCAATGGCTTTTAACTGGAATGGAATTTATTATATAAAAATACAATTTACTATAAAATAAGTAAAAATATAAAACAGTAAAAATATAATTTAAGGTATTGATATTCCTTTGTATGCATTTAATACATTTCAACTCTTTCAATTACGATTTTTTTGTTCAGTATGTAATTTGTTAATTGTTGTAGAAAGTCAGACAGAAAAGCATTTATTCATTTTCAAGTACACTGTAAATCTACTTCCGCCCCACTTGACCAAGCTCCACCCACAAAATAGCAAAAAAAACCCGACTTCTTAGCATATGAAAGGAAAAGAAATTGCTTAACGGCAATTTTCACCCTCCGCCGCACAAATGGAAATTTGTAAATGAATTAATGCCGGATTACCCCTCGGCGAGCTGAGAATTTTCTTTTGAGGGCGATTTCTGTCCATTGAAGATGGTTCTCTTTATTTTTCATTATATTCTTCGGTTTCCTTGCTTTACTTATGCAAATGAGAATTTCTCCAACCCACGCAGCTTTCTTTTTCTTGTAATAATTTTGCTGATGTCGCGGAATGCCTTTGTGGACAGCTGAAACTGTTTCAGAATCGGAAATAAATAGGGAATAAATAATGAAGTAGAAATTAAGCAATTGGCGAGGCGGTTTCCCAGAACTCGGGCTCGCTTGCATCGAAATTATGCGGAAAGTGTGAATGCAACATCTGTCGGCGTGAGCAAATAAATAGATAGAAATGGTAACTCAAATAGAGGCAGAAATAAAATAATAAAGAGCGGCAGCGGATACTCGAGCGTATCTGATAGATACACAGATACACAGATGCCGCGCACAAAGGTCCTCTTTTTATCAGCGCACACACATCGGCGGACAAAAGGACGGAGTGCAAACAGTTCACGTCACAAACATGTCAACCAATTCTGACACGTCGCCCCTGAAGTGCCACCGGGGGTGACGGTTGGGAGGGGTCCGGGGAAAACCGCCGGGAAAACTGCCACTGCCACCGATCCGGGGGTAGCTGCAGGACGATCTGCGGCCTGTTGTGGGTTTCTTGGCCATTATAATAATGCAGGTGGCATAGCCATTCAGCTGCTTAAAATTGGAAGCGGGTTGGGCATTAATTTGCCACCCGAAATATTTATTAAAATTAATATTCATAAAATCAAAACTAACTTGAATTAGATAAATAGGAAAAGGCTTTTCTCGGCAAGCTCTCTCTCGTAGATTTGTGAATTCTAATGCTGTTTCCAAATAGTTTTGCATTTTACCCAGATTTATTTGTACATTATATATATTACCAATTGAATACCTTGATATAAACCCTTATTTATCAACTCAATTATTAAATTGTACTATTTACTTAACCGAACTCCATTCCGTTGACTCGACTGCATACTGTACCTGGCGTTCGGCAGGAAATGAAGCCAGAAAAGTAATTCTCGGTGGCAAGTGCAGTGCCAACAGTTAAAGAGTCAACTTGCCAAATGGAAAAGTAATAGAAATCCGTTTAGTTGCAATCGCTGAAGGATTTCATTTCCAATCCCGCGTCGGTGGACTGTCAGCGGCAGCCCAAGGACTCGCAGTGCTGGATGCTGAGTCCTGACGCCCGAGTCCTGAACGAAACATATTGTTATGATGATTGCACAGCACCTGCGACTTGATTCGATTTAATAACTTCTGTCACTCGAATCGTTTCCGATCACTGCAGGTGACACGGCCCCAAGCCGTTACCCCTTTTCAGCCAAAAAGGCTGCCAATATTTGCCATGCAACAACTTATTTGCGTGGCCTTTATAGATGCAAGTGGAAAATTGAATATGCCAAGTAGAAAGGCGGGAAATCCGGATAACCTGTTGATTTTCCCTGTGAAAATAAACAATCTTAAGCTGAATTAATAATATTTTCCATATTTAAAACAGTAACAGAGATTGAAGAGGAAGGAAGTTATATGAGAAGATGATTTAAAATTATTTTTACTTTTTAAAATATAATATAAAATATTATAAAATACATTAATACATCAAAGATATTTTCTAAAAATAAAACTAGGTTCTATTATAGCCGAACTCCTTAAAAGTCTTTCAGAACTCCCAAGTTTCATCAGAAAATACTTATTTTTACTTATTAAAAATTTCATAAAATATTATAAAATACTTAAATACATCAAAGATATTTTCTAAAAATAAAACCTTATAAAACTAGGTTCTATTATAACCGATCTCCTTAAAAGCCTTTCAGAACTCCCAAGTTTCATCAGAAAATACTTCCCCACAATGAAGAGGAAGGAAGTCATATGAGAAGATGATTTAAAACTATTTTTACTTATTAAAAATTTCATAAAATATTATAAAATACATAAATACATCAAAGATATTTTCTAAAAATAAAACTAGGTTCTATTCTAACCGAACTCCTTAAAAGCCTTTCAGAACTCCCAAGTTTCATCAGAAAATACTTACCCACAATGCCTGACTCTCTCTAAGTACACCCGCATGCGGCAGGACACCAGGATAATTGGTTCCCGCCGCCCCGGCGACTTTCCGGCAATCCATTAACTTGGGCCGGCAGAAATTGCGAAATTCCAAATTCGATATCATTCAATTTGGCGGAAAGAAAGGACGAGGGAGCACAACTCGAGGACAACAGTCAATGTAATTCCCCATTGCAGTTGTGCGCCATAATGACTTCCTGTGCGCAATGCAACGCGGCAGCAAATAAAAAACACAGAGTCCTGGCAGCCATTAGCGAAATATGAGCACCAACAACAAGGACAAAATTATAGAAAAAAGGGAGAAGGACGAAAACAAATACGAGAGCACCCAAAGCGAATCGCAGCGAGTCAAAGGGAAATATGAAGGATACGTCCGCAGGGTGGGTCCTTTTTTTCGGCGGGTGGTTGCGAATCCGAATCCGAATCCGAATCCAAATCCGAATTAAGCTGAATAATTTACACAACCCCTTGAGAGTGCACTTAAGAGCAACAATATAATAATAAATAGAAGCGTAAAAATGCTGAAATAATATTTTCCTCTTCGATTCCCACCTCCTTGGTGAATCCTCATCGCCATTATCATCGTGGCTCTGGCATCCTGGAGTCCTGGAGTCCTGAAATCCCGGCTTCCTGCCGCTGACTGCCAATAGAAAATTGCGTTCCCCAAATTGACTGACTGGCTGACTGATTGACAAATCGACTGACTGGCAGACAGAGAGATTTTTCTACACTGCCAAAGATTGTCATTATCATGAATAGATTATTAAAAATATTTTGCTTAATAAAAAAGTTAATTCTAGGCAAAAGTATAAAAAACAACTTAAAAATACAGTCTTCTTAGGAACTAAAATTACTCTAGAATGTCTTTTAAATTACTAACACTTACTAGGTCGCAGAAGGACCCTAGTTTTTGTGACAGTGACGCTGGGCTGTGCAATTGTCTGAATGGGCATTGAATGGATCCTGTAAGGGAATGGAGCTCCTGACGCTGGCTGGGCGATGTGCTGGATTCAGTCAAGTGTATTATCAATTGAAAACTCAACGAACTTGCCAGGTAGCAGTGAATTGGATTGGATTGAAATGGATTGATTTGGCGGGGTCGGTTAAGTTCTCAGCAGCATCAGCCCATGTCCTTAGGCTTCCCAGGATCTGTTACCCTTTAACCTTCAAGTTCTAGCAGGGTTTCCTACTGNTCTGTTACCCTTTAACCTTCAAGTTCTAGCAGGGTTTCCTACTGATCGTTATGTTCTCTGTGAAACCAATAAATAAAAAAGAGATTATATAATTCTTATTTATTTTTTTCAAAGCTTATTCATTACCTATTACCTAGAATTCAGACTATTTCGAAGATACCAGCTCAAGTCTGTAGATAATTCATTAAAAAAACAGTATATTATATATATTATATTTTATATTAATTAAATATATTCAAAATAGAATAAAATAATAATAAATAATACATAGATCTTGTGACATTAAAAATGAATCATTTAATACCAAAAACAAGTACCTAAAAATTCAGTTACTCTATAAAATAATTATTTATCACCATTCGAAACCTTAATATTTAAAACTAACTTAAACAAAAAATCACCTCAATAATACTCTCCTTTATTTGTAATTTTTTAAGAGTATTTGCTTGATGTCCTTGCAGGGAACTTCTTCTTGGCCCGCATCCATTTTTAGTGCGATTTTTTTCCTTCCTTCCGCTGCTCTTCGCTAATGACGCTGATGAGTTGACGAGGTAGGTTTTCCAGGATATTAACGACAACGACAACGACGAAGATGAGGACGAGGATGAGGATGACGACGAGGACGACCGTTAATGAGGACGATTATAATGTCGCTGATTTTGCGTTCAAACTAACAGGCAACTGAGGCATAAGGCCCCCCTTTTGGAATGGAAATGGCACCCCTTTTTTCCACTCTTTGCCGTCTCTGAAGTTTGCTCTATTATTCCGAGTGCTGTTGGCATATTTCTGCTCCAAATGAGGTTGAGTTTCGAGCAAACAATGCCGCCACCGCGGACCCACCTTAACCCCCAATGCCCAATCCCCGCCGAAAAGGAGAAAAGGAGACGAGCCCAAGGATGCGCGCCCTCGTCTATTGAATTCAGAAATTTGCTGCGTTGCGATCATCATGACGATGTTGATGTTAATGCCGATAACTGATGACTACTTCACTTAATGCAAATTTCCATCCGGCCGGAGGAAAATGTTAGATTTGATGAGTGTGGCCACACGGGGAGAAAAAATAAGTGGGTATGTATAGGCGAGAACTCTATGAAATAATAATAATTAAACAAAAATTATTTGTATATAAAAAACACTCTATATTACATTATTATTATAATTTTGAGCCCATATTGTATTATTATTTTAGGTATCATCCATTTATCCATGTTGTTTATGTAAGAAGATTATTTTAGAAAATCTCTTGCTAGGGAAGCTAATCGAAAAATAGTTTAATAAATTCTTATTGGATCCTAACTGACATCTTAAAAGTTTATCCACAGTTTCACCTAGTTTTTACTTAGTTTGTATAAATAATAATATTATTATTCTTAATATCTATAATGTGTTGTATTATTAAGGCTATATTAAATAAATTTTAATCACATACATCATAGCATCTAATTGGAAATTATTATTATGATGTTAAAAAGTATTTTTTGAATGCTAAAAAGCTTAAGCTATATAGGGAAATAGTATCAACATTTTCAGCAATAAAATCAATAGTAATTGAAATGCTAAAATTATTATTTGCAATCCTAAAAATAAAGGCCTAATAATCCTTTAAGTCAATGGCTTTTGACCCTAAAGATGTGAGCCCTCCCAGTTCATTTTTGGCATCTCACAAATAATTGTGACATGAAAAATGTAGTTAAAGTTTTAGCTTTACTTGCAGATATTTACTGGAATTTTATTTCAGTGGAGAATGGAGAAGCCTAGGGGATGGGGATAAGGATGGGGATGGGTTTGCAAACGAGGCCATAATACTGCAAATCGTCGTATAATGAATGAGATGCTGCAACTCGTTAGTCCATAAAACATAAAGAGCGGTGTAGGGGCTGAAGGGTCCTTGCGATACGCCTTACAGGACGCGGATGATGGATGATTCCACATCTGAAATTAATATGCCATTGTGGAGGCGTGTTTGGGCCACAAAATAAAAGTTGCGAAATTCAATTTCCACCTTTTCCTTCCCCCACTAGACGGGGTTCGCTAACGATTTGCTATTCGGGCGCGGGGATGGGACTCCGACTCCACTAACGAGATTTGCATATGGATGCCAGGACCGACTCCTGCATGTTTCACGCATCATAATTCCCCAAACTCAATTCCCAGGACTCCATAATCAACTGACGACGACGAACAAGTCGAACTTGGGGATTCTTTCCGAAATTAAGAGCGAAAATTGCAGGGAAATATATGTGGGGAAAACTTTCAAATCAGCAGACCAAACGAAGTGACAACTCGATGGCTGGGGAATTAATATTGTTATCGATAAGTTCGATTCCCCACTACAGCCATTTCTCGATAAGTTTACCATCGAAATCGGACTTGGCAGGTGCTCTGTGTATTTTATTTTTATTTCTAACTAATTACTTTTAAAATCACACATGTTTATATAAAGGTTCACAGGTAACTTTAATAATCACTCATAAAGTATACGAAGAAATTAAAGAAAATAAAAACTAAAAAGATAATAATATATATAATAATAAAATATATATAAAATAAAAAGAATATCGATATTCCATTATATATTAAAAATAGAACAGCTTTATTTGGAAGGCTTTTAAGTTTCATATAGAAT